>OY992879.1:84420754-84500754 GCA_963921405.1 Cepaea hortensis
ATATGGTGAAGGGGGGCACGGGCCACATTTTTAAGTAGGATATACGAAAGGGGGGGGGGATGGCGTTCTGAAAATATGGAGAAAGGGAGCACGGGCCAAAAAAGGTTGAGAACCACTGCCTTAGTATAATATATGAAGCACAAATATATGCATTTCTTTGTCTCTATTGATCTTTCTTATAGTGTCCGTAATGTATTTATTGCTTTACGGACACTATTAGAAAGATCAATAGAGACAAAGAAAGACATATATGTGTGTTTCATATATATATATATATATATATATATATATATATATATATATATATATATATATATATATAATGAGCGATGCCGATAAGCGTGGACGGTCATATTTCGCCATCTCACGCGATCACCAGAGTCGTGGAACAGCAGTGTTCCTGTCTCGACCATGCCACGTGGCTAAGCCATCCAGGTATTTACTTCTCTGCCCTCCCCTTGTTCTTTTCCCCAAATCTTGCCAGTTGTTACCAAGATCTCCAATTTATTTCTTCTCTTATCGTGACCAAACAAATAATTTTGACCGCCTACGTCTAATTTAAACTACTGAGCGTAATCTTGTCAAGAAATCAACAATCAGCTGAAAGGTGCTGATGTTGACAGCGATGTCCTGTAAAGGATATGCAAAACATTATTTACGTCTAATTTATCTAATTAGTTTACAGTTTTTATTTGTTTCTTGTAGTTTGTTTCTTTTTATTTTCTGTCTGTCCATGGTATTCTTTGTATTTTCCCCAGTAACCACATTTCCACAGCTATTAGATATTTTTCAGCTTCTCTGCTCATTGTCCATGCTTCACATCAACACACAAGTGTAGGTTCTATGTAGCACTTAACATTCTTTTTTCTCGTTACAATTGACATCTATTTATTGGTCATATGTTTTATATCTAGCAAAAGGTTACCTTCGCCTTGACGTTTCTTCTTGTAATCTCTTCAAAGAACCTCCCATCAGATGTTATGATTGTTCTGAGATAGTTGTACCGATTCACGTATTTAAGAATACTCCCATTTACATGTATATTACATTGTGGTGTTTCTTTCTCCTAGTGACGATCATAATCGGTGTCTTCTTACAATTTAATTCTAACCCTCGTTGTTCACTGTATGCAACAACCGCATCTACTAAATGTTGTAGATCCTGCTTATTGTCTGCAATCAATACAGTACTATCCGCATATCTAATGTTATTGATGTTACGCATCTCTCCCCCCCCCCCCCCAAGGGTGGTTCCTCTAATATCTTCTAAATCTCTAAAACATATTTTCACTGTGTAGGTAAAAAAAAAAGACCCGGAGACATTACACATCCCCGTGGCACACCTCTCTTAATAGGCTGATATTGACCTACTTCATTATCAATCTTTATGGTAGCTTATTGTTTCCAATATAGTTTAAAAAAATTAAGTCTGGGGGAGGGGGCTGCGTGGTCTCAAGGTATGGTGTCCGCCTCGAGTGCTGGAGGTCCCGGGTTCAAGCCCCGGTGTAGACCGGGACTTTTTCACGTGGACTTCTAGTAACAAAATTTCCCCTGGTCACTCTGGGTCGTGAGATCGGACGTCCGTGTGTATTGTTGCACATGTAAAAAATCCCTTGGCAACTGGAAATCGAAAAAGAGTAGCCTAACGGCGCTGCCCGGGCAAAATTTCGAGTTAAAAATCTACCCAAAGTATTTCAGGATCCTCGCCGTGCTACGGAGTTCGTGCACTGTATTGTCAGCTTTTGTGCAGTCAATAAAGCAAATATATCTTTATTTACTTCTATAGAACGCTCAATTAATGTTCTCAGCATAAACACAGCATTTACCGTACCCTTGCATTCTAAGAACATACATTGTTCTTCTCCTATTTCGGTTTGTATGTTTTTTTTCTGCTGTCTTTTCATAATGATTCTTAGCAAGATATATATATGTATATATATAACCTTGTTTCTCTCCCTTGTAGAGTAGATTCCGTGTGGCCCTTCAAGTATGATATTATCTTAAGTATCCCGATGTGTCACGTTTTGGAAAACATCGTTAGCAATAAAATATTCACCTGTAAAGATATCCCCATTCCTCCGGTCCATCAAAACACTTCAATGGGAGATAAACAATACTGGAGATGTTGTTCTGTGTGTACGCGAATATACATGTGTATATATGTATGTTTATGTATATAAGTACGGAAACACAATGTATAATGATTTATTTCTTACTTACAACACTTAGCGAAAGGTCAGAGAGAGAATCTGGCGAAAGAGAATCTGGGATGCACATAGCCACAGTATATCCATCATCCGTCCCGTTTCTCTTACACGTCCATCATTTACTTCTTATATACTACAATGAGTGTTAGATGAAAAGCAACGAGAGAAGATGGGGCCGACACATCCACAGTATAACCATAATCCGTGCTATCTCCTGTACATGCCTGTCCATGATTTCCACTATGGTATATGCACTCACACACTGCAAGCGAGGGCCCGGGTATTATGCATCAGTATCGCACATTATAACTACCATCTTTGCAACGCCAAACCATATCATGCATATATATTATGGGTGGTGGTCTGATCATATACAACCCAAGTAACAAAATACAGTTTGAGTGAAGCCTCGTATTTTTAGACCTCTTAACTTTGCATATCCTATGTGGCATATCACAGGTACTATACTCCTCTCTCTCTCTCTCTCTCTCTCTCTCTCTCTCTCTCTCTCTCTCTCTCTCTCTCTTTCTTCCTTACTCACATACATATACACACACACACACACACACACACATATATATATATATATATATATATATATATATATATATATATATATACATATGTGTGTGTGTGTGTGTTTGTGTGTATGGGTGTTTGCTGGCGTGAGTGTGTGTATATACATGCGCTCACACACCACAAAAACCAATCCACTCATTAGAAAAGTACACACATAAAGGAGCACAGAGAATGTGTTTCAGTATTATCACAATCATACACAGGTGCACACTTCATTGCTCTTTGATATTCATCCACATGTATAAAACCTTCATTGTGGAGACATCACTTGATTGATTGATTCGCACACTATAGCCAACCCATTACCGGCACACTCATGCAATGTATGGACATCCATTGGAGCACTCCTTCGTAGTTTTCACTATCAATCCATCATAATTATCTCTAGTGCTTCCACTTTTTCCGGCCTTACCTTCCTCCCCGTCTTCCTGTTACCTGGACTCTTCACTGGACTGTACCCATCCCATACCCTCCTTCATATCACACCACAGACTCTCACGGCTGTCTATATCTATAAAAGAGTATCAGTTTCAATAGTCATGTTCATATTCATGTTCCAAACTTTGTTTATGAAATCAATTAAATACTGGAATCGTCGCCGGAGCTACGGAGCACGTGCTCTGCGCTTGACATATCCTTCAGAGGCTAGCGAAGAGAGAGTGCGGAGGAGAAGACAAGACGAGGAAATGGTGTGAGAAGAAGGCATAGAAATAGGAGGGCAAGCGCCAGGAGAACAAGACGAAAAGTGGAGAGACTAGGTCTCAACCATGTAAGAGTGGGATACTGCAACTGTCGTAGTGCCAGGCAGAGAAGTCCTGTATTGGAGCGGCTAATATATGATTTTGATGTCCTCATGCTTCATGAGCTAAATACAGACAAATATCATTGCCCTGGGTACGCCACTTATATAAACCCTACTGGGCAGAAGAGATATGGGCAAGCTCTGCTGGTGAAGGAAGGAGTGAAGCATGTGGTACTTGACATGAGCCAGTGGAATCACAGTGCAAGAAAGGTCCAGGGTCTAGGGAGATTGATGGCTTAAGTTGGAACATCATAAATGTATTTGCCACAGTGGACTGTTTTGTCAGAAAGGAACACTGGGACTGGCTTAAGGAATTGGAGGAATTACCGGGGTATAGGATACTCATATGTGGAGACTTCAATGCGAGGAACAGAGATTGGGACAGTAGCTGAGAAAACCGACAGGGAATTGCCCTTGCGGAGGCTATGGTGGAACACGATGTGGTCTGCATAAATGATGGTAGGCCGACTAGAATGGCAATGAGGTCTGGCGATGCAGACACATCTATTGACTTGGCACTTGTCTCCCAGTCATCAGTCCTTGATGTAAAGTGGACTGTTTTGAATTACCATGGGAGTGATCACATGCCATGCGCAGTCCTGATCTCTAAATCCATGAAAGTTAAGGCTGGGAGAGCGCGCAAGACCTTCCGGTATGAGTGGACCGACAGCCTTCTTGGACGCCTCAAACAGGGGGCATGTAACAGGACTGTTAAAACACCTTTTTTGCATCCCCCATGGTGGACTCCAGAAGTAGACCATGCTTGGAAAGCAAAGAGAGCTGCAGTGAAGCAGCTAAAGAAAGTGCGACAGACACCTCGAAGCTCACAAGAGGAAGTGGACACAGCGGAAAATGTCAAGAAAGACAAGGTGTAGGTTTTCAAATGCTGTGCTGCAGAGGCCAAAAAGGCAACATGGGAATGTTTCTTGAAGGAGATTGGAGGTGATAAAACACTGCGAAGATTCTGGAAACTGCACAGACAAATACAAAGAAAAGATCGGCATATGACAGTGGGAACAATTTATAGAGATAATGGTGTAAGCGTGACAACAGACAAAGAGAAAGGGGAGGCGTTTCTCCAGAGATTTTTAGAGCAGACCAATCATGATGATGCGGACAACAGGGATGCAGTTAGAGAGGAGTTATTTGGCACCGTAAAGAATATGCATTATGAAGAAATCATACGGGTTGAAGATGTTAAACATATTTTGAAAAAGAGAAAAGACACGGCACCAGGGCCTGATGGGTCAGGTATGGCCACATGAGGGCTTTGAGCGATGTAGACCTGAAGGAGATGACCGACCGCTTTAACCTGAGCATTAGGACAGCATCAGTACCGCAGGATAGGGTACACAGCTATCTCATCCCTTTCCCAAAACCATTCAAGAATCATTCAAAGCTTAGCGGCTTTAGGATCACCACCCTTCAAAATACATTTGGGAAGGTTTTAGAGAAGACAGTCGCTGTCAATCTGCAAGAGTTTTTGGAAAGGGGGAAGCTTCTTCCAAGAGGCCTGGGGAGCTACAGGCCAGGAAGAGATACCTAGTCAAATGCAGAAACTTTTGTCTTTGACGTTTATGAGGGGTTCCAGAGTAGACAGGAAACGATGGCGGCAGCGCTTGATCTCGAGGATGCATACAATAGAGTTCGATATGATATTTTGATGACCGCACTTATGGAGAAGGTGGTCAATCCCTGGTTGGTGAACTGGATAGCGGCATTCCTGCATTTTCACCTGGTTGCTCTCCGTCTCGGTGCATGGACCTCAGAGCCGCATATTTTAACCCTGGGACTGCTACATGGATCCGCAATCTCACCGGTGCTCTTTAACGTGTATCTAAGCAAGACTTCAAACCTAGAAGCACCAGGGGTTGGAAGGATACTAACATTTGCAGATATTCTTGCATATAGGCAGGGGAGAGATAGGGTACAAACAGCCCAGGAGCTAAAGGCGACAGTAGACAAAATGATTGACTGTTGCACTGAAATGAGTGCTGTCATCCACCCGGAAAAGGTAGCTGTTTTGTGGTGCTCTCTGGACAACAGAATTGTGAGAACTGATGCCCCAAGCCTCACGATAGATGGTAGAAGCGTCAACAGAGAGAACAAACTGAAGTATCTGGGAATCACTTTTGACATGAGCCTGTCTTTCAAGGACCATGTGGAGACAGTTGTGATAAGATCTCAAAAGGGACTCAATGCACTTAAAACTATGGCTGCAATGGACACAGAGCAGAGCATGCTTTTCACACTATACCAGCACTTGATCCTCTCAGTGACTGATTATGGACTAGGACTGCTCACTGTCTCAAAGAGTCAGTTGGTGAAATTAGAGCGAATACAGAACGAAGCTATGCTTGTCATTCTGGGATGCACCAGAGACACCCCAGTAGTGTGTATGCGTTACATCCTTGGTTTGCCGACTGTTGCTGGTAGGCTCAAGGTGATGCAGGCGAAGGCATACCTCAGAGTAGTTGCTGACACAGATCACCCGTTGCACGAGGCGCTGGACGCAGTTAAGGGTCAGCGACTGATAAGAGGGAAATGATGGAATGGCTCAGGCGGAGGATACGATCAAACAGGTGTGCATCTTGGAGAACATTAGGCGAAGAGAGGAGTGGGTCAGAGTGCCAGCGGAGCAGTCAGACTTGTGCAGAGTTATAATAACATTGAGCCGGGAGTGTAGGGAGTGGCCAGCAGGGGCCACGGAAGTGGAAATCCAGCAACTTATTCTGACAAGACCGCCGGGGCTTGGACTGGTTTGCCACGATAGATACTATCCCCTGCCTTTGCTCCAACCACCTCAATAGCACTCTACATCTACCAGGCCCCACACAAGCCGGGACAGCTTAACCTTCCCTCCCTCACCTAGGGTTCCAAACCCCAAGGGGGCTCGGACCAGACACCTGTCATATCACTGCACAAAGTCATAGCTACGAGAACAAAAAAAACTTTAATTCTGAACTACGTCAACCACAACACAGAGAAGGATGGCTGAAAGCCAGACTAGAAGAACTATGTACAAGATCAAAGACGCAGATGAGTATTCATCATGGAGGCGGACGATAGCTCGTGCGGTTGTCCAGTCGTGGTAGCGACTCACCCAGGCTCCTCCAGTGGACTGGAACTCCAAGGTCTGCTGCCTCTCCAAAGTTCCCTCTTCACCCAGAGAACCAAGCAAGGGCTGATCAAGCGCCGTACCACTGCCTGACGGACACTGCACTGATGAACAAGGATCCTTCCTTGCTGTCGTACTATTTCCCTCGTCACACTCTTGATGAAGTCTGGGCCGACCCTAGAACATTAGCGGTCTCCCACTTGCAGAAACAATACATGTAGCACCGTCTCAAAATACACAAGAGCCAGGTCACTCTTCTATCTCATCAGTGACCCACACACTGATATGTCACTTACATAATAAGCGGTTGCTCCACACGAACACACAATGTCACTGGTAAAGTCTATCAGGTGACTAAACACTTCACCTTAGTTCCATGTCCTTGGACAATAGATCTTCACACAGTATCAGGTACCTACCCTGATCCATGGGTAGTAATCACAACCTAGCATACACTGTCAACAGTTCATCACGTTGGCATGAGGTAGCTCCCTACCTTCACAAACATTGTCAACAGTTCATAACGTTGGCATGAGGTAACTCCCTACCTTCACAACCATGTCACTCAGGTGTTTCCACCGATGTTGTAATCAATGTCCTAGTTCACTGGACCACATGTTGGCTTCATAAAGTTAACCAATGTAAAAACACTATTTAAGCATCAACTGATACATGGTGTCCCATAACCCAGCCGGGCCAGAAGCATATAACACAGGTCATGGTGACCGGTAACAATGATCACCTCGCACAACTTGAAAGGTCACTACCTTGCAATTACCAAGGTTTACACAGAGGTTGAATGTCACCAGTGCTTCACTGGCCAGAATCACCAGACGTTTCCGTGTTGGATCCTCTCAGGATCGGATGACACTTGTCGGACTCTTGACGGAGGTCCTAACCTAGACCTACCGACTTATTCAGCACTCAGCTCCTTCCAACATTGATCTCGCAGAATCAGACAACCACTCCCAGTATGGCCTCAATCAACTTCTGGATAGGCACTGGAATGAGTGGGCCCATAGAGCTCATGGTGCAGCTCTTGAATCTTCTTCTGTATAGTAATAACAGATCCTGAAACACGGAGAGGTTGGTGTGAGTACTCAACTACAACAAAGACTACCAGCATCTCCACCCTGTCACCTGCCTCTCAGACATTCCTCATGTCTACCAACATGAGTATGAAATCATCACATCATAGATCTACTTAGTCACTATAATATATAGGCATAATGATGGTAGAAAAAGCAATAGCACACCTGTTCAGTCAAGTAACACTTCTGGGCTACATATAACCCCTAGCACCAGAGTCGACTGTATGACTCTGTCAAGCATCCTTCGCCTGGTGCCAGTCCAATCCGGTTTCATCTTCCATCCTCAATCAACATATACACTTACTTTCCTTTCAGTGTAGGGATTACTGTATCGAGAAGGTGTCCAGCCGGACCTCTCCTTCCTGACAGACTCATCAATTCATCAATCCCTTCACCCATGGACTGATGAATTACTCACATTAATAACTATATGTCCATAATGAATTATACTCCTGATAATTCCCTACTATAGCATTAACTAAGGAGAACTCATGACTTGTTACACTTAAATAACAAAACCATATCACAGCCATAGTGTCAGGTCTGGGATCCCTGCCCCAGATCCTGAGTTGCCCTTGTATTCACTGACTATCTTTCAGGTCAGTCATACCTGTGCCGGTCGAGCACAGTTGTGGTGGCCATCCACCACTACACTTTCCCACAGCTACTGTGGGTCTCGTGTACCTTGTCCCGTGACGACTTAAGTCACGTCATCCAATGTAGCAAACCTCTAGACTCCACTACCAAACTCTGACTCCGCCTTTTTTAGGGGGGGATTATTCCTCTCATATACTCCTACTTCACGGCAGTACTCCAAGTACTCCATGAACCGAGTCAGGGTTCCAGAAGAGTAGAATATTAGAGACAGAAACGGTTAGGTTCAAACCTCGATCTATCTAGACACCTCGGCCTCGAATTACGGAGTGCCGCATCACCCTCGATCGGGTATGTTCATTCGTCGGATATGCACGATTGCATTGGGTCGGACCTATTACCGATCGGGTTGGGGGTACCGGCCTACCTCCCGCTGCCTAGACAAACGTAAGATGGAACACGCACGGTCATCCTAGCGGACGGACATGACAACAAGCAGTAACAATAGTATCATGAATACTTCTTATCAATTGTTATCCTACCGATGCAACGCCATTCGGCTTACGCGGAATAACACTGCTATCTGCACACAGCAAATACCCCACTGCTGATTTCACCTTGATTCCTCGAAAAATCACCATCACTGATAGAACAATTACGTTACCTTTCTAATGTCACGAAGCACATTACACATTTCTAATAATAAGCTATACCTTATCATTTACAGCGTCTAGCATGTTGATGTCATGACGGACAAACTGTCGCCTTGCCTGCGTAATGAATAAACCAAGCCCGTAACTGCTACACACTGTAACGCACATCGTTCGGCCTATTTTATTTACACACCACTCGCGGTGGAACACGGCTTGTTCCGTCAGGTAACACCTTACATTGCTGATCGATAAAGCCTACTTAAAAATGCAACCGCCAACTGTAACGGATAACTCTACGCGACAACTCAATTTTGCGATGGCAATTAATTCATTCCGGGAACTCAGCACGGCATTACGACAACAATTAAATCATCGAATAAGTACTCAACTAACCTGTGATTGAAGAATCACAACCTTGACTGTAGATGTCCGCACTGGCCGCGAATATTGACATCACAATTACCTCAGCCTCTTGGCTGCGATCTGTCTACGCTGAGGTTTGGTGGGCGACTGCTCACGACAAAGTCAGTGCGCCTTCCACTCGCCTACACGGGCCGCGTGACTTTCATGATTCATGAAGAAAACCAGAGTCACGATGGGTTCCTCCAACCCGTGCTGCACAACGCACTCGTGAACTTAGAGATCAAAACCACGTACGCACTTGGGGGAACATTCTAGATTCTTCTATAAATAACTAGAATAGCTCCGCCCCCGCACTACTTTTCTAGGGAACTCCCCTATTAATTGACATTAAATTAAAGGGAGACCAACGCATGGCACTCCCTTCAAAGGGCTATTATGCAGAGATCTTACGATATTTATCCGTTTCGTCACATAGGCCCCCACTTAAGATGGTCGACCCGGTCGAACTCACTAGACAAAGATCGGTCTGAACTCTGAACCTCTACTCTATCAAGATTGGATTTCCAGGAAAAGACGTTCCATAACGTTCACTTTCCCTGGGGAGATTTACCAGAATGGTATGGATGCTGGATCACCAACCACCGCCTCCAACATACGTTATCTCCAGCGATTAGGCCCGAAACGTAACGGTCTGGTGATTGGCTTACAGGATCGGTCTACACTGGACTGTTCCGCATCCACCTGTTGTAGGCCATCGGTTACTTTACTGAAGGTTCGTTCGTCCCTTCTGACAATAGGATATTTCCTATCCCGACTAGGCATCACCTTCGTGGACTGTTCGCGGATGTCGACCGAAATGAATGGTCGCTTACTCCAGGTTCGTCTGGAGTACCCTTGCTCCTGCCTTCTCTCCCGCGAGTAAGGACAGTGAGCCTGTCGGCGTATCGAGTCACCCGACGATCCCGTCGTGCCAGATGTGACTTCGCCTGTCCGACCTCGATTCCCAGTGTGCTTAACACCATGGGCCTCTTCCCGACGGAGCCTGTTCGCCCTATCTACGGTTGAACGCTCAGGAGACCGCAGACCCTCCCCACAGGATGTACTGCGTAGGGCTGAGTCTTCCTCGCCCTCGTCTGGACCCAGAACCGAATCTAGCGCGATGGTAGTCGCACTACTTTGTGGAGAAACTACCTCGGACCTCTCCAAATTCTGAAGGAGAGTACAATGGAACTTACGCAATTCCCCGCGGACCTTCACCTCATACGTGGATCGGGACATTATCCGCTCCACAGGAAAAGGGCCCTGCCATCCGAGTTCGAATTCCGCCCCCTCGATTGGGAGAAGCGCGAGAACCCTATCTCCAATCTGCAGAGATAAACCGTTTTTGGTCTTGTGCTTTGGTGCTGCCAGACAACACGTTGGGCACGACCGGATATATCTCCGCACGTCGCCTGTCATTCCAGGCCAGTGGTAGTGGCTGGAAAGACACTGGACTGTTGTCCCCACATCCTTATGTCCGGTTAAGGATAAGGTATGCACTCTATGTATCAAGCGGGATCTGTAGTCAGTAGGGACTACCATCTGACCGTACTGGCTATCCCCTTGCCCGGCTCTACGATAAAGCAACCGGTTTTCTACATAGAACTGACCCGGAGTTGGCGGGACAGAACTTTGGGACACCTCCAGTAAGTAAGGACGCAAAGTCGGGTCCCTACTTTGAGCACTGCTCACTAACCTCGCAAGAGAATGGTCTATTTTCTTACCACACTGCCTTTCTCCATCCTTAGCCCTGGCCTGCCTAGCGCTCACTAGACAATGTTCCCTGGGGTCCCCCAGGAATACATGCGGACGACCGAGGATCAAAGGGTAAATAGGATCAGGCAGCACAGCCGCCTGGATGCTACCCGTAACGTACCTGCACCGAATGTCAATCCGAGCAATCGGCAAGTCCATAGCTACGGAGCTCCTCATGGCCAGCTGAAATTCTCTTGTCTCGCCGGTGAGCTGCCCTGGGCTCACAAGGTGGGATGAGATTACAGCTTCAAACTGCAATCCTGTATCGTATAGACATTCCACCTGCTTCCCATTCACCTCTATCGTTTCGATCACAGGTGATTTCTCAGACTTTGGTTTCTCCCGACCCTTAGGTGTGGTCTCGCTAGGTCTACCTCTAGTAGAGGCGAGACACGCAAAGTGCAAGTCCTTTGGCTTCCTCAGACAATCTACAGTATTATGGGAAGGAGACTTACAGTGCTTACACCACCTCTTACTCCACTTCCGTTTTGGGGAGGCGGGAGGGCTTTGCTTATCGGGTTTCTTACCAGAGTCTTTTACCACAGGATCTGCTACATTGGATGATTCTTTGGGACCTTTGGTCTTGGGCTTCTGATCAAGCCCCTTCTGCCTTTTCTGTGAATCAGTCTGACTGGAATCCCCAGTCTCACCATAGACTTCCACATACCTTTCAGCTAACTTATTTACTATGTCTAGCCTTTCCGCCCCATTTTCCCCTAAGAAATTCCTTAAAGGCTTGGACATCTGCATTTTCATTTGATCCACCACCATCAACTCTCTCAGACTCTCATAATCCTCTTTGAAATTGGCCAAGGCCATCCACTTCAACAGGTATGAGTTCAACCTCACACTATAGGCCGAGAACATCTCACCTGGTTCTCTCTTGGAAGTTCTGAACCTCCGCCTGTAAGCATGGGCTGTCATTTCGAATCTTTTCAAAAGAGCCGATTTCAGGGTTGGATAATCATTTTCCATCCCTGGGGGAAGACGCGCATACACTTCGTACGCGGTGCCACGGAGTCCTTGTGAAAGCTTAAGATTCCAACGCTCAGGCTCTAAACCCATAGCTTTACACATTGCCTCGAACTTCTCTAAGAATTGATCTATCTTCTCTTGGTCCGGTTCAAATGGTGGAAACGGCCATTTCATAGCATGGTAAGCTGGTCTGCTGGCTACTGATGAGCTAGGTAAAGCTACTCCACCTACTGCTCCCTCAGACTCACCAACCGATTTAGCTTCTACCTCAAGTTGCTTCATACGGAACTCATGTTCCATTTCCAACTTCCTAGCTTCTAATTTCTTAGACTCTAGGTCAGCTGCCAGTTTTTGTGCTTGTTGGTCTGCCACCAACTTTTGCTCTTCAAGTGCTACCTTTCGAGCTTCCAGCTCAATTTCTGACTTTCTTCTCTCCCTCTCTTCTGCTCTGAAGTCTCTCTCTACTTCCAGTACATAGGCTTTAAATTCCTCACCTTCCAATCCCATCTCAGTTGCAGATGCCCGCACCTTAGCTAAATCTAAAGTACGAGTAGCCATGCTTAGGGTAACTTAGTATCAGTATAGATATGCAATACCCAATCACAATGCTAACTGTACTCCAACCAACACTGTAACTATGTATCTATACTAACTTAACTAAATGTCTGTCCACGTCGAAGAGAAAGGTATCAGTAGCCCTACTCGTCAAGTAGATAATAGGTATAGGACAGATGACACTATAACCTATTCCTACGAGATGTCAGAACAAAGAGAAGATCCCGGACGGGCCCCCACTCTATCTTCTGACAAGACCGCCGGGGCTTGGACTGGTTTGCCACGATAGATACTATCCCCTGCCTTTGCTCCAACCACCTCAATAGCACTCTACATCTACCAGGCCCCACACAAGCCGGGACAGCTTAACCTTCCCTCCCTCACCTAGGGTTCCAAACCCCAAGGGGGCTCGGACCAGACACCTGTCATATCACTGCACAAAGTCATAGCTACGAGAACAAAAAAAACTTTAATTCTGAACTACGTCAACCACAACACAGAGAAGGATGGCTGAAAGCCAGACTAGAAGAACTATGTACAAGATCAAAGACGCAGATGAGTATTCATCATGGAGGCGGACGATAGCTCGTGCGGTTGTCCAGTCGTGGTAGCGACTCACCCAGGCTCCTCCAGTGGACTGGAACTCCAAGGTCTGCTGCCTCTCCAAAGTTCCCTCTTCACCCAGAGAACCAAGCAAGGGCTGATCAAGCGCCGTACCACTGCCTGACGGACACTGCACTGATGAACAAGGATCCTTCCTTGCTGTCGTACTATTTCCCTCGTCACACTCTTGATGAAGTCTGGGCCGACCCTAGAACATTAGCGGTCTCCCACTTGCAGAAACAATACATGTAGCACCGTCTCAAAATACACAAGAGCCAGGTCACTCTTCTATCTCATCAGTGACCCACACACTGATATGTCACTTACATAATAAGCGGTTGCTCCACACGAACACACAATGTCACTGGTAAAGTCTATCAGGTGACTAAACACTTCACCTTAGTTCCATGTCCTTGGACAATAGATCTTCACACAGTATCAGGTACCTACCCTGATCCATGGGTAGTAATCACAACCTAGCATACACTGTCAACAGTTCATCACGTTGGCATGAGGTAGCTCCCTACCTTCACAAACATTGTCAACAGTTCATAACGTTGGCATGAGGTAACTCCCTACCTTCACAACCATGTCACTCAGGTGTTTCCACCGATGTTGTAATCAATGTCCTAGTTCACTGGACCACATGTTGGCTTCATAAAGTTAACCAATGTAAAAACACTATTTAAGCATCAACTGATACATGGTGTCCCATAACCCAGCCGGGCCAGAAGCATATAACACAGGTCATGGTGACCGGTAACAATGATCACCTCGCACAACTTGAAAGGTCACTACCTTGCAATTACCAAGGTTTACACAGAGGTTGAATGTCACCAGTGCTTCACTGGCCAGAATCACCAGACGTTTCCGTGTTGGATCCTCTCAGGATCGGATGACACTTGTCGGACTCTTGACGGAGGTCCTAACCTAGACCTACCGACTTATTCAGCACTCAGCTCCTTCCAACATTGATCTCGCAGAATCAGACAACCACTCCCAGTATGGCCTCAATCAACTTCTGGATAGGCACTGGAATGAGTGGGCCCATAGAGCTCATGGTGCAGCTCTTGAATCTTCTTCTGTATAGTAATAACAGATCCTGAAACACGGAGAGGTTGGTGTGAGTACTCAACTACAACAAAGACTACCAGCATCTCCACCCTGTCACCTGCCTCTCAGACATTCCTCATGTCTACCAACATGAGTATGAAATCATCACATCATAGATCTACTTAGTCACTATAATATATAGGCATAATGATGGTAGAAAAAGCAATAGCACACCTGTTCAGTCAAGTAACACTTCTGGGCTACATATAACCCCTAGCACCAGAGTCGACTGTATGACTCTGTCAAGCATCCTTCGCCTGGTGCCAGTCCAATCCGGTTTCATCTTCCATCCTCAATCAACATATACACTTACTTTCCTTTCAGTGTAGGGATTACTGTATCGAGAAGGTGTCCAGCCGGACCTCTCCTTCCTGACAGACTCATCAATTCATCAATCCCTTCACCCATGGACTGATGAATTACTCACATTAATAACTATATGTCCATAATGAATTATACTCCTGATAATTCCCTACTATAGCATTAACTAAGGAGAACTCATGACTTGTTACACTTAAATAACAAAACCATATCACAGCCATAGTGTCAGGTCTGGGATCCCTGCCCCAGATCCTGAGTTGCCCTTGTATTCACTGACTATCTTTCAGGTCAGTCATACCTGTGCCGGTCGAGCACAGTTGTGGTGGCCATCCACCACTACACTTTCCCACAGCTACTGTGGGTCTCGTGTACCTTGTCCCGTGACGACTTAAGTCACGTCATCCAATGTAGCAAACCTCTAGACTCCACTACCAAACTCTGACTCCGCCTTTTTTAGGGGGGGATTATTCCTCTCATATACTCCTACTTCACGGCAGTACTCCAAGTACTCCATGAACCGAGTCAGGGTTCCAGAAGAGTAGAATATTAGAGACAGAAACGGTTAGGTTCAAACCTCGATCTATCTAGACACCTCGGCCTCGAATTACGGAGTGCCGCATCACCCTCGATCGGGTATGTTCATTCGTCGGATATGCACGATTGCATTGGGTCGGACCTATTACCGATCGGGTTGGGGGTACCGGCCTACCTCCCGCTGCCTAGACAAACGTAAGATGGAACACGCACGGTCATCCTAGCGGACGGACATGACAACAAGCAGTAACAATAGTATCATGAATACTTCTTATCAATTGTTATCCTACCGATGCAACGCCATTCGGCTTACGCGGAATAACACTGCTATCTGCACACAGCAAATACCCCACTGCTGATTTCACCTTGATTCCTCGAAAAATCACCATCACTGATAGAACAATTACGTTACCTTTCTAATGTCACGAAGCACATTACACATTTCTAATAATAAGCTATACCTTATCATTTACAGCGTCTAGCATGTTGATGTCATGACGGACAAACTGTCGCCTTGCCTGCGTAATGAATAAACCAAGCCCGTAACTGCTACACACTGTAACGCACATCGTTCGGCCTATTTTATTTACACACCACTCGCGGTGGAACACGGCTTGTTCCGTCAGGTAACACCTTACATTGCTGATCGATAAAGCCTACTTAAAAATGCAACCGCCAACTGTAACGGATAACTCTACGCGACAACTCAATTTTGCGATGGCAATTAATTCATTCCGGGAACTCAGCACGGCATTACGACAACAATTAAATCATCGAATAAGTACTCAACTAACCTGTGATTGAAGAATCACAACCTTGACTGTAGATGTCCGCACTGGCCGCGAATATTGACATCACAATTACCTCAGCCTCTTGGCTGCGATCTGTCTACGCTGAGGTTTGGTGGGCGACTGCTCACGACAAAGTCAGTGCGCCTTCCACTCGCCTACACGGGCCGCGTGACTTTCATGATTCATGAAGAAAACCAGAGTCACGATGGGTTCCTCCAACCCGTGCTGCACAACGCACTCGTGAACTTAGAGATCAAAACCACGTACGCACTTGGGGGAACATTCTAGATTCTTCTATAAATAACTAGAATAGCTCCGCCCCCGCACTACTTTTCTAGGGAACTCCCCTATTAATTGACATTAAATTAAAGGGAGACCAACGCATGGCACTCCCTTCAAAGGGCTATTATGCAGAGATCTTACGATATTTATCCGTTTCGTCACACTTATTCAAGATAATGCTCACTCGGGTGATGTGATTATATAGACAGATGGTTCGGTGTTGAGAGGCAGGAGAAGTGCCTGGAGGTTCTTAGCAAAAGCTAATAGTCGACGTTTGGTGCAGGAGAGCCTGGCATATGATACCACAACATCTAGCTTAAGAATGGAGGCGGAGGCGGTCAGTGCTGCTTTCCGCTGGATGGAGAATACGATACACACACACACATCGTGATTGTAACTGACTCAGAAAGCATGCTGAGTAGGGTGAGGACCGGCAAGCTTCGTGCATAGTGGCTTGCTTCGCTTCGGAAGTCACGGGTGACAAGCATCGTCTGGATCTTTTCTCCGGGGCATGCTGGTGTGCTGGGGAATGCACAGGCGGACATACTGGCTGGCTCTGCAAAACTTGGTGGCGTATTGATGCATGATAAGGCAGACGTGGTTGCGGCCTTGTGGGAGCACGTGTACACCTCGGAGGAGCAAATGGATCACCATGGTCTGGCAAGAATGCGAAAGCGAGGGGTGACGAGGGGATCTGGCCGACGATCGACGCTCAGTGGAAAAGCGAGACGGACATATAATCAGATTGCTACTGGTACTATTAGTGTTGGAACTCTTCGCTGGCTGCTGAGGATGGGGACGAAGCGCATATGGGAATGCCCCGAATGCTGTGATGTCGGTTCCTAAATCAATCAATCAACCAATCATTCATGTATTCACATCATCATCTCCACAGTCGACTCGACGGGCTATTGAGAGAAAGTCGCCTAATCGGAAGCCGGCCGAGTGTTAGAAAATGGCACGGTGCAAGAAAAACTCCAATAGACACCCGACGTTCAAAATGAGCAGCGTGAAAGCCGCCAAGACTATCAAAATAATACAAGAAGACAACGTGTCTGCTAGCCGCAGTACAACGCCAGAACCTGAAGAAACATTAAATGAAGCTAACACTTCTACACCAGATGAAGCCGCACCTGTAGCCCAACAGACGTCAGAGACTACAATTTTAACTGAAGCCAGCAGCAGCCGTAAAGTTTTCAACAGCTCCAAGACGAAACAGCCCATGAGGAAACTACAACAACTGAGGACGTCACTGGCAAATTACGGCTAAAACAGACAAGCGTGGGAGAAGCCAAACTGTCGGCTCTACCAACAGACAAGATAATCAAGGTACTTGAAAACGAACTGGAAAGAAATAGCATCTACCAGCTACGTAAGACACCTGAGGGAGTAGTGGTCTCCATCAACAAAAACCCAAAGACCACAGCAATTATGCAGAAAATCGCACAAGTAGAGAAGGCCGACATCAAGCTTCACCACGGCATCTTATTGGAGGCCACCCGACATAGCATGATGAAACGATGGGTCATTAAACGAGTCAAGACACATCTCACCAACGACCAGATCAGGGAAATGCTGACAAGGGAGAACAAGAAACTCAAGATCACCAGCGCTGAGGGGATCATTGGAAAGAACAACAACCCCCTCCCCCTCTCTTCCCCCCCCCCCCCCACAGTGGTCATAGTAACACCGGAGGACCGAGTGATCCCTCAATACATCAGATGGGACAAGAGAGACCAAGTTCTAGAGCACTACATACCGAGAGTGCTGTAGTGCTCTAAGTGCCAGAAGTTTTGGCACACCCGTGCCACCTGCAAGAGTGAGGTCGAGGTTTGCAGATACTGCTCTGGACCTCATCCATACAGTCAGTGCCAGATGCAAAGATCGACAAGGACTTCAGGAGGCCTAACACTAACAGAAAATGCACCAACTGCCAGGTACCTCGGCTGCCCCCGCCACCAAGACAGAAAGGAAGCTATGAAGACTAACCTGCAACTATAAAGAGGCTAGGAGGCAGTACGAGGCCACCAATCGACTCACACAAAGCGACAAAGCGCAACTTGATGGCCAACTGAAGGACCTGCGATCAAAGTTCAACAACATTGAGGAAGAAAAAGACAAGACGCAAGAGACTCAGATAACATCTGCTCAGCGCATCCTGGACGAAACGAAACAAGTTCAGCAGAAGATTGAGCAGGATGTCGCTCGAATGGCTGCTATACAAGCTGAGACAGAAGAAAAGCTATTTAAAATACAAGATGTGAAACGAAAGACAGAAGACACTCTTCATGAGATATTTGACCTGCTCAAGACCCAGACGGCCACACCCGAACTAGAAGATGCAAGAGCACAGACAGAAGAAGCAGCAACAGAGGAAGTAGGATATCGCTCCCCACCAAGATCGAACTGGCGAAGCGCCCACAACACACGAAATCAAGAAAGACCAAGACGACGCCCAAATGTTCACAATTACTGGAGCATAGAGAAAGAGAGGTAAAGCTCCATGAAGGAAACAGCACCATATGACGGGGTGGGCACACAACAACAGCAAGCCCTAACAAGTGCGCGACTCTGTCCAGGCATGAAAAACCTCATCAAGAAAGTGACGAACGCAATCAACCCATCAGAAGCTGGACAGCTGACAACAAGCAGCCCAAAGTACGAAAGACAAACTACAAGCTACACCATAAACACCCCTATATAGCCAAATCGAAAACTCGAAGGTTGCAAGGGGATACTCTTACCAAAATTTGGATTGGATTGGATATTCATGTTTCACAGCCAGTTATTCTAAGATAAGTAGACCATCTTGGTCATTTTCTTTTCATTGTTATAATAATTTATTCATCTTTCCACCTTTCTCATTCAGTTACTCATCATCATAATCTAATCACATCTTGTTCCTCTTGTACCTTGCGATGTCGAGGTGAAGCATAAACAGTGGGAGAGTGCTCGATTATGTATCGAGATTCCCACAGACTCTGTTATGTTATTCCCTCTGTCCATCGTTTACACGGTCGGCCTCTTCTCCTGCTTCCGTTTGATCTGTACATCATTGCTTGCTGTGGCATACTGTTAGTTGTTAATATAGCTAGCAAAACCATATAACTCGCCTTTTCAAAAAAAATTAAATTTAGCGCTTTTATTGACTGAGTGGCACCTTGCCGTCTTGACAGACGATAGTTTGTACTCTTCATAATACAAAGCCTAAGCTGAGTTTAGAGACCATGTGTTGCCCATGCAGCTTGACACCTCTCTCGGCCTGCCTAGTTTACTCCAGAGGAAAGGTAACACCAATACGCCTGGAACAGACAAGATGCAGAAGCTGCCGGATCAGCAAATCAATGCTCTAACTGTCCGCCTATCGAAACTCCCATCTTAGACCAGTTGCCAACCAAGGGTTTGGTCTGCCCTACCATGACGCTTTTATAAACCCCACGTTAGTCCCGATTTCTTCATTTCTGATTTTCTCTCTTCTTGATACATTGAGTATTCTTCTCAGAAATCTAATGTATGTTGTAATGTAATTTTTCTATCTTTTTCTGTCATTGTATGTACTAACTATGTTTTTTAAAATCCTGTAGTGTCGTTACCCCTGCTTATCTTATATGACGAATATATGTTGTGATTTGTATATTTGTATGCTGATGAAGGTTTGTCGCCTCAACGTCCTTTGTTTTTCGTAATTATGTTCTGTAAAGCTGCATTACTTCGTGTTATTTATACCATTAACATTATTTATTTGCATTTTCCACAGCTTTACTGCAGCCCCACTAATTTTATTCATACCTTAACCAAGAATGTTATGGATCACATGATCTGTATTATTACAGGCTCCTCCTAAGCTTGTCACGTGATTAACGAGATCACATGATTTTTTTGCTATGTATTGATAAAGCTGGACTACTTATATAACAGCTTAACCAGAACCCACGGTCGTTTTTTCAAATTTCTTGTGACGATTTGATTTAATAATTTACTGATTATATCGTATTACTTAAGTGAAGGAACATGATTGTGTTCTTAATTAGCGCCTTTCTAATATGCGGCGTGGAATCATGGCGGCCGTACGCGTACAGGAGGTCCATGTCGCCCATACCTCCACCTAGACAAGGGAAGCCTGTGGTAGCGCCATTAAAGAGCGGATACTCGTACACCACAAATTTCTTTACTCAGAAGGTAGGTAATCCATTTATTTAGGTACAAATGCACTGCTAGATACTGCCTACTAATTATTGCAAAATGCACAGCTGGTCGATACATTTATTAAATTATTTAATGTGTTTTTTGTTTTAGAGAGGCGATTGATTAGTTAGGCTTAGCAGTTAGTAACTAGTACTAGTAGTACGGTTAGAGTTAGGGCCCACATGGAAAGCTTGGCTTGAGTCAGGTTAGTGCCCACGGGGATAGCTTGGCTTGAGTCAGGTTAGGGCCAACAGGAAGGCATGGACTATCAGTAAGTTGGTTGAGGACCTGTGCTCTATAGGGGATACAAGTCAGCAGAAGAAGGATATATAATCATCTTCCAGACAATTTGTGTACTTGTTATACTAATTACAATTAGTTAGTCCATCGCTCTTGGTCTCTGTGGTTGTCAACAGCCTCCTGACTCGCATGTTGCCAACAATATCTAAGTTTCTCCATGACATAATGCTACAGGTTTTCCCCCTCCCCCCATTCAACTTTCCCACTAACATTTTACATTTACACCTGCATACGACATGTGTGAAGAATAAGGATTGTATATTGAAGAATAAGGATTGTATATTGAAGAAGATGAAGTTGGCGTCCATGAAATCTTCATTACTCTTTATCTGTTCTTCTTCTTCTTCTTCTGCGTTCATCCGGAGAGTTTTTTCGGACGTGATTGCGTTGTGCCTGTTTACAGCAGAGCTGCGCTCTTGCGCCATTAGGCAGACACATCTGACTTCAGCGGATGTTTGTTGGCCTGGTTAGCCTTCCTGAGTGTTTCGGAGGCTTCATCTGTTCAAAATGATCTCAGCATTCTTCAGCCGAGCTGCATCACTATTTAATTTCTCACTGATTTGTTAATTATTCATTTGTACTACCAAGACACTGGTGCTGTATAGACCACACACTGAGAATAGTTAGTCGGTTAGTCGCGGTTCCAGCTTCATGGCAAAGGGTTGCCCCATCATGCTCCATTCCTTTTAGCAAATTTAAACATAGAGGACAAGAGAATTTGAGATAGAAATGAATAATTTGGGACATGTAAAATATTGTGTTCTGTTAGCAAATTTAAACACATAAGCCACAAACAGTATGTTGCAGGATTTATTGCCTGTCATATTTCACTGCATCTCATCAGGTGCATACTGCAGAGTTAAATATCATATTAAGTGAGTAAATGAATAATATTTTAGCTGAATTAATTAAAACACAAAGTCACAGGTGCTGTTCAAATGTGGAGCATCTATCAAACAATACCTGAGATTATGTGTTTTAGTTGTTTCAGCTAAAGTATTGTCTATTTATTCACTTCATATGATATATAACACTGCGGTATGCACCTGATGAGATGCAGCAAAATGTGCCAGGCAATAAATCAAGCAGCATATTATTTAAGGCTTCTGTGTTTAATACGTGGAGGACATGGAGCTGGCTGCAGGAGATAGAAGAAGATAGGACGACTTGGAGTGAGTTGGATGAGGGCCTGGGCTCTCATGAGAGATAAAGGGCAGAAGAAGAAGCCCCTCTAAGACTAACATTTTCATTAAAATATATGACAGCCACAACTCAGTTTGTGCCTTACCATAGCCATAGCCAACCATTAACCTACACACAGTAATCCCATCTAATGGTTTGTACCTTGCAGTAGTGATAGCTGGCCATTAACCTACTCATCATAATCCCATCTAATGGTTTGTACCTTGCAGTAGAGATAGCTGGCCATTAACCTACTCATCATAATCCCATCTAATGGTTTGTACCTTGCAGTAGTGATAGCTGGCCATTAACCTACTCATCATAATCCCATCTAATGGTTTGTACCTTGCAGTAGTGATAGCTGGCCATTAACCTACTCATCATAATCCCATCTAATGGTTTGTACCTTGCAGTAGTGATAGCTGGCCATTAACCTACTCATCATAATCCCATCTAATGGTTTGTACCTTGCAGTAGTGATAGCTGTCCATTAACCTACTCATCATAATCCCAACTTATGGTTTGTACCTTGCAGTAGTGATAGCTGGCCATTAACCTACTCATCATAATCCCATCTAATGGTTTGTACCATGCAGTAGAGATAGCTGGCCATTAACCTACTCATCATAATCCCAACTTATGGTTTGTACCTTGCAGTAGTGATAGCTGGCCATTAACCTACTCATCATAATCCCAACTTATGGTTTGTACCTTGCAGTAGTGATAGCTGGCCATTAACCTACTCGTCATAATCCCATCTAATGGTTTGTGTCTTGCTGTAGTGATAGCTGGCCATTAACCTACTCATCATAATCCCAACTTATGGTTTGTACCTTGCAGTAGTGATAGCTGGCCATTAACCTACACACAGTAATCCCAACTTATGGTTTGTACCTTGCAGTAGAGATAGCTGGCCATTAACCTACTCGTCATAATCCCATCTAATAGTTTTTATAAGGGGTTAACGACTTTCTCAGTAATCCCGTATATCCACGTGAGGAACACAGCTGCGTGAGATTCGGCAGCGCATCGCGTCGCGTTGGTTACTTACAGGATATGTGAGCCTGTGGCTCCAAAAGCAATGGCAAACTACTGAGCGTAATATTACCAAGAACATCAACAACAGCTGAAAAATGTTGATGTTGACTGCAACGTCCTGTAGGGATATGCAACTTTAAAGTGATAGTTATGAGAAGAAATAAATTGAAGAACTTGGTGACAACTGGCAAAATCGAGGGGAAGAGAACAAGGGGAGGGCAGAGAAGTAAATACCTGGATGGCTTGGCCACGTAGTATGGTCGAGACAAGAACACTGAGCTGATCCACGATTCTGGTGATCGAGTGAGATGGCAAAACATGACCGCCCACACTTACCAGCATGGTACATGATGATGATGAGTGATAGTGGGCCATTAACATGCACGCAATAATTACAACTAATGATTGTGTCTTGCAGTAGTGATAGTTGGCCACATACCTGCTTGTCATCCCAACTAATGGTTTCTAGGCCTTGCAGTAACCAGACATAGTGGCTTAAGTCTTTCAGTTATAGAAGGTTTTGAAGTAGATGTCCGAAAAGGGAAATTACTACGGTAATAAATGACTGTTGATGAAGTATCTCATTCATGGCTGCTGGAATAGGGAATGGAAACTAAAAATGGAGTTTGTTGCAACAGCTGCTAGGAAGATTGGCTCTGAGTGTAGCGAACCAGCATGCAACAGTAACAACATTCACACCCTTTGATTTATACTGTGCAAGGTGGAGTTTTTATGGGCTTATTCCAGTGCATTTGCATACATTATCCATCTTAATCATTGTAATGGCACCTTTCCATCTTGACAGACAATAGTTTGGTACATTGTGCTTCAAAAATAATAACTTAATAACTACGACTCATGGTGGTGGCAAGAGTGGCTGACAAGGCCAATTCGTGCTGTAAATGTTTGTCCACAGTGGATGCATGTGAAAACATGGTCATTTCCACCATCATGCACCATATTACGTCTTTCACACTGTGTGTGTGTGCTTTATCTGCAATCATTTTCTCCTTTGTCTTTATTCCATTTCTGATAGTTGCCCTCCATGCAACACGTTCAGCAGCGACTTGCTCCCAGTGTGCATTATCAGTGCCTGTATCAATCATGTCCCTCTTACACACATATTTGTATCGTAGTAGAGGCTGACCCTGAGATCTCCTACCCATCTGTAATTCACCAAAAAAGATGTCCTTTGGTATTCTACCATCATTCATCCTCCTAACGTGTCCTATCCATCTAAGTCTACGAAGACTGAGCATGGAACACACCGTCACACAACCTGATCTTTCCAATACTTCAGTATTTGTGATTTTGTCTTGCCACTTAATACCAAGTATTCTTCGCAGACACCGCATGTGAAAGATTTTTAAACGTTTCTCTTGGTGTGAGTAAGTTGTCCAGGTTTCACTGCCATAAAGAACGAGTACTAAGGACACAGGCTTTGTAGACGAGGACTTTTGTTTTGGCAGTAAGCTTCCTGTTCTCCCAGACTCTTTTTGCTAACATGTTCATTGTTGTTGCTGCCTTACCAATCCTGATGTTGATTTCCTTATCTAGGGATAATTTGCTATTTACCTCTGATCCTAGATATGTAAAATGGTCTACTATCTCCAGTTCGGTGTTGTCAATATAGATTGTACCCCATGTGCACCTTGTGACATAATCTGTGTCTTTTTTTTGTTAAACCAAATTCAAAACAAGCATTGGAGAATGCAGATAGTAGATGTTGTAATTCTTCCTCAGAGTGGGTCGTAGTGGGGCGTAATCGTTGTATATAAAGTTAAACTAATATGTGTTGCTTTTTTCCTACGTGATTCCAGATTGACCACTTTGGTTTTGCAAATGATGGAACTTTCCAGCAGCGATACCTGGTGTCTGATCAGTTTTGGAATCATAATGGAGGGCCCATTTTTTTCTACACTGGCAACGAGGGTGATATTGAGTGGTTCACTAACAACACCGTAAGAAAAAGTTGTTTCATGTCCATTTGTATAATTGAAAACATGGCTCTCATTCTTATGAAACAAACCATCTTCTCTTCAACTGTCTGGTACAATAACATGCTGGTAAAAGTTACGATGCAACATCCAAGTAAATGGAAACATTCTTAAACAGAAAAATCTATACAACTTTCTTGGAAGAGTCTAATATCTTACAGTGGATGCCTTGTGGTCTGGATCAATGATATTGATGATATTTCTCCACCACCATCCCAGCACATCAGCAAAACAGGAGGACTAAAATGGTATAACAGAAGCACTAATGCAGAGCTTAGGGAAAACTAGACAGATTCCTGTGAATCAAGAGTTGAGAAACAGATGTTTGTTCTGGATAGGACACACATTGAGAAAATCTGATCATATTTTAATTAGAAAATATCTTCTATTGAATCAACAGGACACATGAAAAAGGAGACATTAAAAATAACACGAAGAAAAGAATTAAAGACAGGACATGGAGGGAGGTGTAGGAGATGGCAAAAGACAGGACAGTTTGGTGTGGTTTGTTTGGGCTTATGTTTCAATGGGGGAATCTTCTTCTGCGTTCATCCGGCGTTTTTTTTTTCCGGACGTGATTGCGTTGTGCCTGTTTACAGCAGAGCTGCGTTTTTGCGCGTTAGGCCAACACATCCAAATTCTGGGGGAATTTGTTGACCGGGTTAACCTTCCCGGGGGAATGGGGGAATAACAGCCGAAGAAGAGAATAAGAAAAACCATGGGAGCCTTGTAGTGTTAATGTCACTAGCTTATTACACATTTGTCCAGGGTTTGAGCCTCAGTAGTTTAGCAGGGTTAGTTTTTGCTCCAGCCATTACGAATACATTTTTGTTCATGTCTGAGACAGGGGTCATTAAAATCAGTATTGGGCATCTCAAACAGCAACCTTCAGCATGAGAATGGTGGTGGAGTCTGCAACTCAAAAAGCTTTCGGATACTTCAATAACAAAAGTGATTGTCTCTTAACTCTCAATCCATGTTTCAGAAAGTTCAGAATGAGTTAACTATTACTGCCATTTGTGCTACCTCAAGCCTTCAGGAGCATGTGGATCCATTGTCCAGAACATGCAGGGATGCCCAGAAATGATAACACTGATCTATGTGGAAGCTGCAGAGATGTCATTTTACTAAAGAAAGATAACACCACTGGAAGATAAAATGTAATGAATATATCTTGAGAGAAGTTAAAGAGAACAGTTTACTTGCATCAGAAGATTGTCTATATTTTTGTGCACATCATGAGAAGGGGAAAGCTGTAGTATGTCATGACAGTGGGAACGCTGGAGAGGAGGAGAGGCAGGGGATGACTGAGAAAGAAAATGTTGGACATCATGGCATTGAGGAACATTATCGGGATTGGTTAGCAGTGCATGAGACAGAAGGCTGTGGACAGACATGATCACCAACCATAGACTATAAGATGTTGTAATGGGACATTGATGATGAATGAATTGGGTATACCGTGGGCAACAAATGGCAGATTGGTGTATGTTGACACATCTTTTTGATGAATATTGTAGATTACATCTGTTGGAGTCAGGGATAAAGTATGAAACTGATTGCAAAGGTGAGAATGGTTTCCACCTGTAGCTAACCAGCTGGTAACATGGACAGTCAGCATTCATACTCTTTGGCATCTGCTCGAAGACAGAGCTTATGGGTACATCCTGGGTGTTTTTGATTCATCATCATCATCATCATCATCATCATCATCATCATCATCATCATGTGCCCTGAAAATGGCATAGGCATTCATGTATAGTATCTCCACAGATCTTGGTCTTTGGTGTTCTGGATGAATACTGTTGATGTTATTCCTCCATGCCTCAGTCTTAGGCCATCCAACACATTTTCCTTGGTCTGCCTATGTTTGCTTCTTCTGCCTCTGATCTTTCCAGTCATCACAATGTTTTCCAATGATTCTCTTCTCAATACAGGACCAAAGAAAATTGTATGTCTTTTCCTTTTATTGGTATTTAATGTTCTTCTTCATTAGCTTTTCTGGCTGTCACAGTTACTCTGGCAATCCGAGATATTTGCAACACTTGTATCAGAAACCTCTCCATTGCTTTGAAGCTCTTCCTAATTCATCACCAAAATCTTAAATCTGGCTAGTACAGCTGCAAATGGAAGAAGCTAGCACAGCTATCAGGTTCTCTAGACTCATGCAATGTAAATTGGTATCTGAGATCTGTGAAAGGTGTAATGAAAGGTGACCGGTGTGATACTGACCATGTGACAGACATGTGCCATTTTGTTGTAGAAATATGGACCTGACAACATATCCTAATATGTTTAGTGGCATGTAAATAAACCGCGTTTTGCTTACTTTAACCATTGGCATTTCAGGGTTTCATTTGGAACATTGCACTGAATTTCAGGTTAATTTACTTATTGTAACCCATTCGTTTCAGAGCTTTATGTGGGACACTGTGCTAAATTTCAGCTATTTTACTTACTGTAACACATGCCATTTCATGATTTTATGTAATGTTGCACCAAATTTCAGGTTATTTTACCCAGTGTACCACTTATAATTTCAGGGTTTCATGTGGGACATTGCACCAGACTTCAGGGCTCTATTGGTGTTTGCTGAGCACAGATATTACGGGCAGTCACTTCCCTTTGGTCCAGCAACTTACCAGGTGAAACTTCTCTACCTAGAATAACACTTTCGTAGTTGTTGAATCAAGTTGTATCATATTCTGTTTGCATTATCTTTTATATCATGTTGAGTTAAGTTGTATCATTTTCTATGTGTGTTATTACAAAGATCAGAATAAGACAAGCAAAAACAGCATTCTATCAAATGAAGAACATACTGTGCAATAAGTCACTGTCCTTGAAAGTCAGAAAAAGAGTTCTTGCATGTTATATAGAATCAATTTTAACATACAGCTGCAAATCTTGGACAATTAGTAAACAGGCGAAACAATCTCTGGAAGCCTTGGAGTTGTGGTTTTATAGAAGTATGCTGAAAATTAATTAAACAGCTAAAAAGAGTAATCAGGACATTGTAGGAGAAGCCGAGTTGCAAAGACAACTTATTACAAACAGAAAGAGGCAGCCATCGTTTTTTGGCCATGTTATGAGAAGACAAAAACTGGAACATGTTGTGACAACTGGAAAGATTTGTGGAAAGAGAGATCGAGGAAGACAGCGTGAGAAGATTCTTGACAGTCTAGTGTCTTGGCACTGAAGGGAGTCAACACACAAATTGATCCATGATGTCGAAGATAGTAGTTTGTGGAACGGCATGATTGCCCACGCCAGCCGGCAAGCACTAGATGATGATTATTATTTAAATCAATCTAGTATTCAAGATTTCATGTTTATAGTTCCAATATAGATTTTTTTCTTGTGGTTTGTGATAAATACAGATGTATATGTTTCAAAGTGTGGTGGGGGTTGTTAGGAGATGTATAGTCCGCCTATAACTCAGTGAAAAACAAAATGAAAATATACAATATTTCTTGGCAGTTGGAATTAAGGCGTAGGCCATCAGAAACCTGCCCGGGCAATATTTCTAATTGAGATCTACTCACATATAAACAGTTATAGCATTGTGGTTCTAGTGTTCAGGCATGTGGAATCTGGCTGATGCAACTGAGTTCTTGCACCGTGTTGAAATTCTCCTCGTTGATCTATAGGAGGAGATGGAGCACTGAAGGTGGTTTCTGAGTGCAGAAAGGTAATCCTTAATAAACCAAACAATGGAGACACATGACAAACAGTTGTTCATGCACAGAGAGAGAATTATGGAGAAAGAGAGAGAGAGAGAGAGTGTGAAGGAGAAAGAGCATGAGAGAAAGTGTGGGAGAAAATGTAAAGAGGTGAGAGAGAGGGTGGGGAAGAGGGAATACGTGGGTGGTGAGAGAGAGAGTGTGAGATGGCTGAGTGAGGGAGAAAGAGGAGAGCTCTAGACATGTATAAACTGTGCTCGAGTAGCGAGTGCTAAACAAGCATACAGAGAGAGAGAGAGAGAGAGAGAGAGAGAAGGAGGGAATGAGAGAGATAGAAAGTGTGTGAGAGATAGTGAGGGAGGGAGGGAATGAGAGATAGAGAGAGAGATTGTCTGTGAGAGAGAGAGAGAGAGATGTGAGCATGTGTGAGAGAGAGACGAGACCATGTGTGAGAGAGATAGAGTGAGAGAAAGGGTGTGTGAGAGAGAGTGAGTGAGAGACCCCGTGTGAGAGAGAGCACATGAGAGAGATAGGGAGGGAGCGTATGTGAGAAAGTGGGAAAGAGATCATGCATGAGAGAGTGTGAGAGAGAATGAGAGAGAGCATGTGTGAGAGAGATAGAGTGAGAGAAAGAGCATATGTGTGAGAGATAGAGTGAGAGAAAGAGTGTGTGTGAGAGATATAGAGAGGGAGCATGTGTGAGAGAGAGACTGAGTGTGTGAGAGAAAGAAGGAGTGTGTGTGTGTGAGAGAGAACAAGTGTGTGAGAGACAGTGAGAGAAAGAACATGTGTATGAGAGATAGAGAGCATATATGAGAGGTAGAGGGAGAGAGCATGTGAGAGAGATAGAGAGAGAGTGTGTGAAAGACACATAGATGGAGAGAGAGAATTTAGTAGCTTATAAATGTAAGATTTCAAGCAGCAGTTATTTATAGATTTATCTTCTTTTTGTAGTTCTTTTTTTGCCCACCTTTTTAATGACATTGAAATTTACATTTGGACATCTGTTACAGAATGTTTCTAACCTCGACTACCTGACATCTGAGCAAGCCCTTGCAGACTTTGCCGAACTGATTAGGTTCATTACATCAAACACAGCCGGGGCGGCAAAAAGTCCAGTTATTGCTTTTGGAGGCTCATACGGTGGGATGCTGGCTGCATGGATCAGGATAAAATACCCTAATTTAGTATCTGGGTAAGATAATTTGTTCATCACCCACGCGTTACCACCAAAGGAAGCAAAGAATAGTAATGCTGTAACCTACTATGGGGACGCTTGCTAGTGTAGTGGCTAGACATTCACCTGCAGACTTTTCCATAAAGCGGCCGGCTGAAAGCATATCACAGAGCAATCACTTTGTAGTTCTAGTGGTGACCTTGTGCTTGTGAACTGAATAGTGGAGTCCAAATAAAAACTCATGACCTTCGTAGCATGAGGCTGATGACGAGTCTAGCTAGCCTTTTCCCTCAGGTCACTACCAGTGACCCGTATATTCCCAGTGAACACACGTGAGTGTTACTAACTCTGTATTTGTTCTCATCAACCGTTAGTGTTAATTATTTCTGTTTTTCTTCTTCTGCGTTCATCTGAAGTGTTTTTTCAGATGTAATTGCGTTGTACGTGTTTACTTGCGTCTTTAGACCGACACATCTAACTTCTGAAGGCATTTGTTGACCAGGTTAACCTTCCCAGATTCTTTCTGTTCCTGTCTTGCGAGTTGTCGTGAGTGACTATCTACTCTACTGTTCTCCCAGCCCGTGTCTGGCTTAACTCATTTCTGTCTATGACAGTAATAATTGTCCAGTTTTGATGTATTGTATACATTATGCTTGCAGGAATATGACGTGGGTATGTTAAGTGCTAGGACCGTCATATTTTTTAAAGCCTGAGTGCATGGATGTGTCAGTCTTTCTCTCAAACGCCAAGTGCAGGTATCAAATCCTCGTCTGACCTTGGTCATACCATCATCAGCAGAACATCCTAGACATCCCAGGTTTGATCAACTGCTTCAAGCTGAGGGAGTTACTGAGAAGGAGATCTTAGCACATATAGACTGAATGGACCCATAAGCAGTGTGAATAATCTGGCGGCTAACAAACATCCTAGTCATTAAACCAATGCAGCCACTTACTAAGATTATAGTGATCAACCGTTACAAGCTGAGATTATAGTGATCAACCGCTGCAAGCTGAAATTATATGATCAACCGCTATACGCTGAGATTATAGGGATCAACTGCTACATGCTGAGATTATAGGGATCAACTGCTACATGCTGAGATTATAGGGATCAACTGCTACAAGCTGAGATTATAGGGATCAACTGCTACATGCTGAGATTATAGGGATCAACTGCTACAAGCTGAGATTATAGGGATCAACTGCTACAAGCTGAGATTATAGGGATCAACTGCTACAAGCTGAGATTATAGGGATCAACTGCTACATGCTGAGATTATAGGGATCAACTGCTACATGCTGAGATTATAGGGATCTACTGCTACAAGCTGAGATTATAGGGATCAACTGCTACAAGCTGAGATTATAGCGATCAACTGCTACAAGCTGAGATTATAGGGATCAACTGCTACAAGCTGAGATTATAGGGATCAACTGCTACAAGCTGAGATTATAGGGATCAACTGCTACAAGCTGAAATTATATGATCAACCGATACACGCTGAGATTATAGTGACCAAGCGCTACACGCTGAGATTATAGGGATCAGCCGCTACAAGCTAAGATTACAGTGATCAACCGCTACAAGCTGAAATTATAGTGATCAACTGCTAAATGCTGAGATTATAGTGATCAACCGCTACATGCTGAGATTATAGTGATCAGCTGCTACAAGCTGAGATTATAGTGACAAACCTCTACATGCTGAGATTATAGTGACAAACCGCTAAATGCTGAGATTATAGTGATCAACCGTTAAATGCTGAGATTATAGTAATCAGCTGCTACAAGCTGAGATTATAGTGACAAACCTCTACATGCTGAGATTATAGTGATCAACTGCTACAAGCTGAGATTATAGTGACAAACCTCTACATGCTGAGATTATAGTGACAAACCTCTACATGCTGAGATTATAGTGATCAGGTGCTACAAGCTGAGATTATAGTGATCAACTGCTATATGCTGAGATTATAGTGACAAACCTCTACATGCTGAGATTATAGTGACAAACCTCTACATGCTGAGATTATAGTGATCAGCTGCTACATGCTGAGGTTATAGTGATCAACTGCTACATGCTGAGATTATAGTGATCAACTGCTACATGCTGAGATTATAGTGATCAACTGCTACAAGCTGAGATTATAGTGACAAACCTCTACATGCTGAGATTATAGTGATCAGCTGCTACAAGCTGAGATTATAGGGATCAACTGCTATATGCTGAGATTATAGTGACAAACCTCTACATGCTGAGATTATAGTGACAAACCTCTACATGCTGAGATTATAGTGACAAACCTCTACATGCTGAGATTATAGTGATCAGCTGCTACAAGCTGAGATTATAGTGATCAACTGCTACAAGCTGAGATTATAGGGATCAACTGCTACATGCTGAGATTATAGGGATCAACTGCTACATGCTGAGATTATAGGGATCTACTGCTACAAGCTGAGATTATAGGGATCAACTGCTACAAGCTGAGATTATAGCGATCAACTGCTACAAGCTGAGATTATAGGGATCAACTGCTACAAGCTGAGATTATAGGGATCAACTGCTACAAGCTGAGATTATAGGGATCAACTGCTACAAGCTGAAATTATATGATCAACCGATACACGCTGAGATTATAGTGATCAAGCGCTACACGCTGAGATTATAGGGATCAGCCGCTACAAGCTAAGATTACAGTGATCAACCGCTACAAGCTGAAATTATAGTGATCAACTGCTAAATGCTGAGATTATAGTGATCAACCGCTACATGCTGAGATTATAGTGATCAGCTGCTACAAGCTGAGATTATAGTGACAAACCTCTACATGCTGAGATTATAGTGACAAACCGCTAAATGCTGAGATTATAGTGATCAACCGTTAAATGCTGAGATTATAGTAATCAGCTGCTACAAGCTGAGATTATAGTGACAAACCTCTACATGCTGAGATTATAGTGACAAACCTCTACATGCTGAGATTATAGTGACAAACCTCTACATGCTGAGATTATAGTGACAAACCTCTACATGCTGAGATTATAGTGATCAGCTGCTACAAGCTGAGATTATAGTGATCAACTGCTACAAGCTGAGATTATAGTGACAAACCTCTACATGCTGAGATTATAGTGACAAACCTCTACATGCTGAGATTATAGTGACAAACCTCTACATGCTGAGATTATAGTGATCAGCTGCTACAAGCTGAGATTATAGTGATCAACCGCTACAAGCTGAGATTATAGTGATCAACCGCTACAAGCTGAGATTATAGTGATCAACTGCTACAAGCTGAGATTATAGTGATCAACTGCTACATGCTGAGATTATAGTGATCAACTGCTACATGCTGAGATTATAGTGATCAACCGCTACAAGCTGAGATTATAGTAATCAACTGCTACATGCTGAGATTATAGGGATCAACTGCTACATGCTGAGATTATAGTGATCAACTGCTACAAGCTGAGATTATAGTGATCAACTGCTACATGCTGAGATTATAGTGATCAACTGCTACAAGCTGAGATTATAGTGATCAACTGCTACATGCTGAGATTATAGGTTTCAACTGCTACAAGCTGAGATTATAGTGGTCAACTGCTACATGCTGAGATTATAGGGATCAACTGCTACATGCTGAGATTATAGTGATCAACTGCTACAAGCTGAGATTATAGTGATCAACTGCTACATGCTGAGATTATAGTGATCAACTGCTACAAGCTGAGATTATAGTGATCAACTGCTACAAGCTGAGATTATAGTGATCAACTGCTACAAGCTGAGATTATAGTGATCAACTGCTACATGCTGAGATTATAGTGACAAACCTCTACATGCTGAGATTATAGTGACACCTCTACATGCTGAGATTATAGTGACAAACCTCTGCATGCTGAGATTATAGTGATCAGCTGCTACAAGCTGAGATTATAGTGATCAACCACTACAAGCTGAGATTATAGTGATCAACTGCTACAAGCTGAGATTATAGTGATCAACTGCTACATGCTGAGATTATAGTGATCAACTGCTACAAGCTGAGATTATAGTGATCAACTGCTACAAGCTGAGATTATAGTGACAAACCTCTACATGCTGAGATTATAGTGACACACCTCTACATGCTGAGATTATAGTGACAAACCTCTACATGCTGAGATTATAGTGATCAGCTGCTACAAGCTGAGATTATAGTGATCAACCGCTACAAGCTGAGATTATAGTGATCAACCGCTACAAGCTGAGATTATAGTGATCAACCGCTACAAGCTGAGATTATAGTAATCAACTGCTACATGCTGAGATTATAGTGATCAACTGCTACATGCTGAGATTATAGTGATCAACCGCTACAAGCTGAGATTATAGTGATCAACTGCTACATGCTGAGATTATAGTGATCAACTGCTACAAGCTGAGATTATAGTGATCAACTGCTACATGCTGAGATTATAGTGATCAACTGCTACAAGCTGAGATTATAGTGATCAACTGCTACAAGCTGAGATTATAGTGATCAACTGCTACATGCTGAGATTATAGGGATCAACTGCTACATGCTGAGATTATAGGTATCAACCGCTACAAGCTGAGATTATTGTGATCAACTGCTACATGCTGAGATTATAGTGATCCGCCACTAAATGCAGAGATTGTAGTGATCAACCACTACAAGCTGAGTTGATAGTGATCAACCTCTACAAGCTGAGATTATAGTGATCAGTCACTACAAGCTGAGATTATAGTGATCAGTCGCTACAAGCTGAGATTATAGGGATCTACTGCAAAAAGCTGAGAGAGATACAGAGGAAGGGATCTGAGTACATATAGATTGAATGGTTCGATGTGCAGTGTGAACAATCTTATGACTAACTAAGTAACATCCTAGCCTTTACACCAATGCACCTGCTTGTTGTGATGATACTGACCTTTATTTTATTTAACATGCCCAGGGTTTTAGCAGGCTAGTTTTTCATGTAATATGTTTATCCTTGTTTTTTTTTTGTCAACCTGCAGAGCTTTGGCTGCCTCAGCTCCAATCTGGCAGTTTACAGGTATCACACCTTGCAATGCTTTTTATGACACTACCAGCAACACATGGCGCCAAACTTCTGACAGCTGTGTGGCTAACATACAACAGTCCTACAAGGCCATAGATACAATTGCTGCACAAGGTATAGTTGTGTTTTCATTTAGGCAGAGATTCATTACATAACTTTCAAGCTCCAGCAACAATTGATGCAAGATATTGTTTTCATTTGACATTATAAGGTGAATTATGTTGCACCGTTTCGTCAAACCTGTGGCGCAGTACATCTGACTTCGACAAGCATTTTTCAGGTTTACTTTCCTTAACTTCAATCTTGACTATCTTCAATCTGCCTACTAGGCTTATACAAGGTTTATGTATCTGTTTGTGTGGTTCCTATCCCTTGACCTGTCAAACATGGGACACACTGCCAGTAGCTGGGCTACCAATGATGGAACTCTTGCAGTCATTGAAACACAAAAGCCCCTCTACCTCTTCAAGGTGGAGACACATCAGAGGGGTTTTCATTTAGAAAGATTAATTCATTACATCATCATCAATTGCCCTGCCAGCTGGCGTAGGCGTTCATGGCTCTCCACAGATCTTGGTCTTTGGTGTTCTGGATCAGCTCTGCTGATGATATTCCTCCATGCCACCGTCTCAATCCGTCCAGCATCATTTCTCTTGGTCTGCCTCTCTTCCCCTCGATCTTTCCAGTTGTCATGATGTTCTCCAATGCCTCTCTTTTCATCACATGACCAAAGAAAGCTGTTCGTCTCTTTCTTATTGTTGTATATAGTGTTCTAGTTTCATTAGCCTCTTTCAGGCAATCGTTGTTAGTTACTCTGGCAGTCCAAGGAATTCGCAACATTCGTCTTAAAAACCACATCTCTGTTGCTTCTAAGTTCTTCCTAATTTGTTCATTTACATTCCAAGATTCGCTGCCATTATATACCAGTGACAATTTCTGCAAAAGGTATAGTTGTGTTTAAATTTAGACAGATTTAAAAGGAAAGCTTGGCATATGACGCCACAACCTCAAGTCTGAGAATGGAAGTGGATGCTTTTACTGCAGTTTTCCGCTGGTTGTGATTGTAACTGATTCACAAAGCATGCTGACAAATGTGAAGACTGGCATGTTTCGTGCTGAATGGCATGCATCGATTCAGAGGTTCCTGGTTGTGAGCATTTACTGGATGCTCTTCAAGACACTCTGGTTGGTTGAAAATGAACAGGCAGACAGATTGGTTGGTACCACATCATTAAGGGGTATTTGATGCATGATAAGGCAGATGGGATAATGTGATTAATGCAGAAGAACAGATAGACTATCATGGTCTAAAGAAAATGCAGCAGCTAGGGGTAGCCAGAAGATCTGTTCGACAGTCGTCACTCAGAGGTAAAGCAAGATGGACATATAATCAGGTTGCAACGGTCACCATTAGTATTGGAACTTTTTGCTGGCTGTCGAAGATGAGAACTGAGCACTTATAGTATTGCCCTGAGTGCAGTGATGTCCATTCTTGACTCAACTTAGAAAGATTTATTACATACCAGTACACAAAGTATAGTTGTGTTTTCATTTAGAAAGATTAATTGCATACGATGTCTGTTCAAAAAGTGTCAGACCGTTGACTAGGTAAATTACAATTACTCACCTAGATGTCTGAAACCTTAATCCCCTTTAAAGTCCTCTCCTTGGGCCTGTACACACTTCTCCTAATGGTCCAGCCATCGTTGGAAGCATTCAATAAGGCCTTTTGATTTTGGAAAGGAGTACAGTGTGGCTGTCACGTTCGTACAGTGTGGCTGTCACGTTCGTACAGTGTGGCTGTCATGTTCGTACAGTGTGGCTGTCACGTTCGTACAGTGTGGCTGTCATGTTCCACTTAATGTCTTCTCATGTTTCAAGTTGGGTCCCTTTCAGCTTGAGGAACAACAAGGAAATTGCAAGGAGCCACGTCGGCAGAATAGGGAAACCCGATGAACCAGGGGAATATTGTGTTTGGCCATGAAAGTCTAAAGCAGATACAAAGAATGGGCAGGTGCATTGTCATGATGAAAGGTATAACGGGCACAATGGAAAAAAAAAGTAAAAAGTAAAAAGAAAAAACACGTTGAATGAATATTCAGTTCTTGTAACTCGCGTATGTGTTATTGTAAAAAAACATGTTCAATTAACATTCAGTTCTTGTAACTTATGTCTGTGTTATTGTAAAAAAATCATGTTGAATGAACATTCAGTTCTAATTCAGTGTTATTGTAAAAAACATGTTGCAAACAAGTTGAATGAATATTCAGCCCTTGTAACTTTTCAATTGTGCTGTTGTTGAGTTACATAAGTATTAATTATTTCAACAGCTGGTGGCCTTCAGCGCATCAGCAACATCTTCAAACTGTGCAGTCCTCTTGCGAACTTGTCTGATGTTCAATCATTGAAAGCATTTCTGGCTGATATGTATGTCAACTTTGCCATGGTTAACTACCCATATGCTGCAAATTTCTTGGCCGAGCTTCCAGCCTGGCCGATTAAGGTGATACAAACCTGTTATTTTCCCTATAATTGTGTTGTATTAACTGATTCTGTGCTAGACAAAAAAAAAAGTAGGTTTATACCAAACATGGTGCACATTTAAACGAACAAGTATTGTAATGTGAATGTCTTTCACTGAGATTAAATAAAATTGCGGAAGATACACAAAACAAAACACATAACATGGTGACACTAGTATAGTGATATATCGCTCTTCTGTCCAAATGGGAGGGCACATTTGGTGATATACAGCCAAACCTTGGTTTTCGTTGCCTTTGGTTTTTCGTCGATTTTGGCTTTCGTCAATTTTTTCTGCGAAAAATTTGTCTCGGTTTTCGTCGGTTTCAGGTTTTTTTAAATTATCGATGAAAACCGAGGTTTAATTGTATTATCCTTTGGCATTGAATCAGTCTCAAACGGCACACACATGTCTTGATTGTAATGGATTCACAAAGCATGATGAGAACAGTGAAGACGAGCATGCTTCGGACAAAATGGTAGGCTTCCATTCAACAATAAAAAGTAGAGGGTATCTGTTGGATGTTCACCGCAGGACATACTGGTGTGGTGGGACAAAGAGCAAATTGATATATTGGCTGAGTCTGTACCCTTTGATGGGGTACTGGTGATGTGGTTGGGGCTATTTGGAATCGTGTGTGTAGTGCAGAAAAACAGGTAGATCATCACGGCTTGGAGAGAATGGTGCTGCAAGGAATGACCAGAGGATAGTCCTGATGTGCACATAATCAGATTGCTACATGTCTGCTAATTGTCCATGATTTGCTTTCACACATAAGGAATGGGCCAATATGTATAAGAACTCTTTTGCTCACTTTCATTGACAAAGAGTACTAAAAGAATACTCAAAGAGGGTGCTGAGAGCACTAGAGGGCAAAATATTGAGGAAAAGAATTAAATTGAATTGAATTGATCTTTATTTTCAAAGGGTAACAAATTGGGCACGTAGGCCCGTCTTACATTCAGCCCTTCCAATCACTGATCTTTCATTCATCAACAGTGCATGATGCATTCACATAGGAAAAAAAAAAACATTGTCAAATGAATATTGTAAGCATAAACAATGCATATTCTCATGTTATGTGACACATCCACCCTCCCACACACACATCCTGCACCAACCCACACACACATCCCTCACCTACTCGCACATCATCCACACATCCCCCACCCATACCCACACATCGCCCACTCACCAGACATCCCCCATTCATCTCTCCACCCACTCTCAGATCCCGCCACCAACCCAGACATCTCGCACCCACCCACACACACATCCCTCACCCACCCACACGCATCTTTCCACCCACTCACACATATCCCAATCTACTCAAGCTCACCCACACGCACATGCTCCACCCACCCACACACTCTCCATCCACACACACACACACATACCACTCACACACGCACATCCCACACCAACACACATATCCCTCACCCACTCACACATCAATCACTCACACCCACACATCTTTCCATCCACACACACATTTCCCCGCCCACCGACACATTTCACAACCACCCACATACCCCAACCACACACACATCTCCCACACAAACACACATCTCCCACCTACCGACACCCACATATCCCCCACTCGCCAACACCCACACATCCCACTACCCATCAACACCCATGCAAACACACCAACCCAAACACACATCCTCCTCCCACACATCCCTCACCCACCCACATGCCCCATCCATACTCACCAACCCACTCATCTCTGCACCCACCTACACATCCCCCACCCACATTCCCACCCGCACACATCTTCCCACCCACACACTTCTCTCATACTCCAACACACCTCTCCCACCCACCCACACATCTCCACAATCCACACATACACTCCCTATCCACACATTCCATCACCCACACACAAACACTGACCCACACACACACATCCCCAACCCACACAACCCTTCCATCCATATACACATCGGCCACACCCATCCCCCAACCCATACACACATCCCCCACACCCCCAAGTAAAGGTAGGCCAAGATAAACTTGTATAAAACATAAACATGCTCACAACTATCACTACAGATATTAATGGAATTAAAAATAGTGGGCCAACATGGACAACTATGGAATAGAATGATCATTGGTGCTGTGTGACCAATTCCTGGGTGCTTTATGACCAATCCAGCGGCTTGAGCCCATTAACATCTTCATAGAGTTTGTTCTCAAATCTAGCAGGTGTAGACCAGAATTTCTGTCTCTGTTGGACATTTCTGCAGAAATTGTTTAGCCGCAATTTTACCAGTTTCAGTTACATTCATCAGTATCTGCTATCTTTAGTTTATTAAACAAGTGGTACTTCAGTCTTTTGTGTCCTGTGTGGAGTCTGAATATTGCAACCTGTTCTCTTCTTTGGAGTTGGCAGTATGCATCATCATTCTGGGGCCTGGATGTTCTGAATCCTGTTAGGTAAGGGGAACAAAGAATAGTCATACTATAACCGGCCATGCATGTCATAAGAGGCGACTAAGGAGGGTAGGTGTGAGACTGACTACCTAATCCCATGTATCATGAGTGGGTACCAAGCATAGACACTTCTCTCTTACGAAGATTATGTGAATATACTGTCTGTGTTATGCTGTCAGCATAGACACTTCCCTCTCTCACAAAGACTTATGTGAAAATACTGTCCATGTTATGCTGTCAGCATAGACACTTCTCTCTCACAAAAACTTATGTGAATATACTGTCTGGGACATTCTGGAATGCATGGTAACGATCAAGCGGAAAAGTTGGCTTCCTGAGTGCTAGCAATTGGAAACTCATGGACAAGACAGGCTTTCAGAAGAATATGAATGATTGCTAGTTGAAGATACAAAAACAGATGAAACATATCTGAGGATGTGTGAGTCAGGATGCAAGTGTAGCTGCAGCAAGAAGGTGTACATGCAGGGATGATGTTTCTACAACCAGTGTGTTACTGGAGTGACCAGCATCTTTGCCATTTGATATTTGCTGAATGAGAAGTTGCGTCTGTGCAGATGTCCAGAATACTTTGTCAAGTCTTAGAAACCTATGAACCAGTTCTGATCCAATCCGATCCGATTTGTAGGGAAAAAAAAGAAAGAAACTTTCCACCTCGTTCAACCAGCCTCAGTGGCTTTGGTTATAATTTTGGTGGTTCTTCCATCCATCAAGTGCCATGCCGATAAGCATGGGTGGTCATGTTTTGTCATCTCACTTGATCACCAGAGTCGTGGATCAGCTCCATGTTCCTGTCTCGACCATACCACATGGCCAAGCCATCTAAATATTTACTTCTCGGTCTTCCCCTTGGTCTGTTCCCTTTGATCTTGCCAGTTGTCACCAAGTTCTCCAAGTCGTTTCTTCTCATAACATGCCAAAAAAAATGTTGACTGTCTATGTCTTCTTCTTCTATAGCATTCCGAGCCATTGAGGTTCTTTACTTGGCAGTCGCTGATTCCAAGTGCTTGTAGGTCTGTATGTACATTATCTCTCCACCGTCTTCTTGGTCTACCTCGTCTTCTTGGTCTACCTCGGGGTCTACGGTCAGTTATTTCCTGAGTGTAAGCGAGTTTTGTTTCCCTATTATCTTCCATTCTTTCTATATGCCCCAGCCATTGCAGTCTATTAGCCTTCATGATACCAGTGATTAGTGAGGACTTAAACAGATCATAAATGTCTTTGTTGCTTCTTCTTTTCCACTCTCCACTTTGTGTATCCCTAATGGGCCCAAAGATGTCTACGTCTAATGTCTAATCAGTTTACGATTTTCATTTGTTTCTTGAAGGACTTGTTCATTGGTTTTTCTGTCTGTCCATGGTATTCTTTGCATTTTCCTCAGAAACCACATTTCCTCAGTCATCAGATGTTTTTCAGCTTGACTGCTCATTGTCCATGCTACACGTCCATGCAAAAGTACAGGTTCTATGTACCACTTCAACACTCTATTTCTTGGTTTAATTGATATCTTTTTATTGGGCAGTATGTTTTTCATCTTGCAAAAGGCTACTTTCGCAATGACAATTCTTGTTCTAATCTCTTCAAGGCATCTCCCACCAGATGTTATGACTGTTCCGAGATAACTGTACTGATTCACTTGCTTAAGAATATGCCCATTCACTTGTATATCACATTGTAGTATTTCCTTCTTCCCAGTGACAACCATAATCTGTCTTGTTACTATTCAATTCTAACCCTAGTTGTTCACTGTGTGCAACAACCGCATCTGCTAAATGTTGTAGGTCCTGTTCATTGTCTGTAATCAAGACTGTATCATCTGCATATTTAATGTTACTGATGTATCGTCCCCCAATGTTGATTCTTTCCATATCTTCTATATTTCTGAAAATATTTTCACTGTACAGGGAAAAAAGATCTAGAGACATTACACATCCCTGTCTCACACCTCTTTTAATAGGCTGATATTGACCCACATCATTATCAATTTTGATGGCAGCTTGTTGTTTCCAGTATATGTTTTTTACAAGTCTAAGGTCTTTTCCATCAATTTGTAGATCTTCAAGCATCCTTATCATGTCGACATGTCTCACTTTATCAAAAACTCTTTGTATGATAATTCTCAGCAAAATCTTCATGATGTGACTCATTATACTAATTGTTCAATGTTGATCACATTCCAAGGTTCTTGATTTCTTCGGGATTGCAATAAATATAGAATTATATAATTCAAGAGGTATATCTCCAGTATCGTATATTGTGTTCAGCAGTCTGGTGACTTGGTCTATTCCATACTCTTCTAAGGCATTGATCATTTCTACTGTGATGTTGTCTGTACTCAGGGTCGCGCCAGTTTTCATATGGTTAAGAGCATTCTGAACTTCCATCTTCAAAATTGATGGTCCTTCATTATTATTCTGATGATCATATTGTTCTTCTCTTGTATCATCATACAGGTGTTTCACATAATCTGACCACGCATGTAAAATCTGATCTTTTTCTTTTTTGATTTTTCATCTTTGGTTTTCAGGCAACCTGTTGATGCGTGTGTTCTTTTGTTAGTGATGTCATTAATTCTTTTGTGCATTAATTTGGTATTCCAGGTGTTGTGTTGGTTTTCAATTTCCTTGCAATTTTCCTCAAGCCATGGTGGTTCATAGTGTTGTATAAATTGTTCTAGCTCCTTTGCGCATAGGATGACTTTTACTGGTGCATGCCTGGCTGAGTTCCTCTTTTTCATCATCTTCCATTCTTTCTTTCGCAGACAACCTCCTCGTTGTTTCTTACATTGCCACTGTACCTGCTGCCATTATCAGTTTTCCCCTCCCCCTTGTTTGGCGTATTCAAGAAACCAGTATTTTGATGTTATTTTATTATATACACAAAGTGGTGAATACTATGTTGATTTTGTATATTTGTTGTTCTACTTCTTTCGTTAGCTTGAAACTTGTCTGTATCTGCAATGATGTCTGTATGTTTGTAAACAATGAATACAGGTCGCCTGCAGTTATTTGTCTCAGCCCTTGCAAGGAGTGGCCCTCCTGGCAGCTTTGTCAGATGTGACGAATCTCTACTTCAACTACACGGGTCAAACTAAATGTATCAACTGGACGGAGGGTGGTAGCGCCAGTTCCCTTGGTTACCAGGGCTGGGATTATCAGGTATGTTTTCATGTCACATTGTTTAGTCTGAAATGTGGCATAAAGTTGTGATAGCATGTTGTTTTCTTCTTCTTCTTTCAGCTTTTCCCGTTATGCCTTTTAACATCAGGTTAAGAGAACTTTTGGGTTATGACATTGTTTTTGACTGGGTGGTAGGGGCAGAATTAGGCACCTCCATCCCTCCACTAGCTTACAGTACACATTTGGGCAAGGTGGAACATCTGTTTATCAACCCTAATCAGGGTAACATTAAACAGAATGCACAGGTGGCACATGAACTTGATAGATAGTTGTTGGTTATGGTCTCTAGTTACACAGTTGTTTTCGATTCAATTATACCATTACCCCTACCTCGTTCAACCTCAAAAAGAAGTTATATTAGGTTCCATCACTGGCTCAGATTAATAATCCTGTGACAGGATATTAATTTGATGGTGATTATTGTGCAGAGGATCTCTTTATAGAGACAACGGCTAGGGACACTGAACAATATGGTCCTGGCTAACAAGGGAAGCAAAGGCACATTCTTCTGTAAAGGTGCATAGTAAAGGCCATTTACAGTCCACTCATGACCAACTCTTGATGATTCCCAAAAGAGATCTTTTTATGTACTCATGCGGCCTATTTATTGGTCCTGATCCGAGAAGGCTAGGTAACTAATCCTACATGCTAGAATCAGAGTTAGTGTATAACTTGCCTGGGCTTCTCCTTGCTTGCTCAAATCATCAACAACTATTAAGACTGGCACTTTTTGAATTCAGACTTGGTGTCATTTGGACTCTGCTATACTTCTTCTTCATCTTTTGCCTTTATCCCTTCATCCTCTACTGGAGCCTAGGCCCTTTACCACCTCACACCAAGCCATCCTGTCTTTTTCTCCTGCAGCTCTCTTTATGTCCTCCCAATATTTCTCTAACTCCTGCAGCTCTCTTTATGTCCTCCTCCCAATATTTCTCTAACTCCTGAGCTCTTTTATGTTCTCCTCCCAATATTTCTCTAACTCCTGCAGCTCTCTTTATGTCCTCCTCCCAATATTTCTCTAACTCCTGCAGCTCACTTCATGTCCTCCCAATATTTCTCTAACTCCTGCAGCTCTCTTTATGTCCTCCTCCCAATATTTCTCTAAATCCTGCAGCTCTCCTCATGTCCTCCCAATATTTGTTGTCTCTGTCTCTAATTCTCTTCTCCGTGTGTTTTAGGTCTCCTTCTATTTCATGTGCACTAAAGAGACTTTCTAGTTATACTATTCTCAGGTTTTCTCAATGTGTCCTTTCAAGCGTCAGCATCTTTTCCTAACCTCTTCATTTGTTGGGGTCTGTCTAGTTCCCTCTTTAAATTCCACATTTGTGATTCTGTCACACCATTTTAGTCCTTCAATTCTGCACAGCCACCAATTACTGAATGTTTGTAGTTTATTAGTAATGTTTTTAGTCATAGTAATGTTGTTAGCCGTTCTCCATGTCTCTGAACCATATAGCTTCTCTTTACTGCTACAAGGTAAAGACTTAGTAGAATTAGAATAGTTGGATTATATGACAGCTGGTGAGAAAATTACAGCACTTCAGAATAAACATTGGTAAAAACTTATTTACAGTGTACGGGGAGTGTAACGATATGTTAATGTTTGCAAGATCATGATGGTTTATTCAAACTGTGTGCTATCTCCCCTACAAGTAGATATGTTGTTAATGGTATGTTATACTGTGTTCTTTCTCCCCTACAAGTCTTGTATAGAAATGTTGATGGTATGTTAAACTGTGTGTTATTTCTTTGCTACAAGTCTTGTACAGAAATGTTGATGGTATGTTAAACCGTGTGTTCTTTCTCCCCTACAAGTCTTGTACAGAAATGTTGTTGATGGTATGTTAAACCATGTGTTCTTTCTCCCCTAAAAGCCTTGTATAGAAATGTTGATGGTATGTTAAATTGTGTGTTCTTTCTCGCCAACAAGTCTTGCATAGAAATGTTGATGGTATGTTAAACTGTGTGTTCTTTCTCCTCTACAAGTCTTGTATAGAAATGTTGTTGATGGTATGTTAAACTGTGTCTTCTTTCTATGCTACAAGTCTTGTATAGAAATGTTGATGGTATGTTAAACTGTGTGTTCTTTCTCCCCTACAAGTCTTGTATAGAAATGTTGTTGGTATGTTAAACTGTGTGTTCTTTCTCCCCTACAAGTCTTGTATAGAAATGTTGATGGTTTGTTAAACTGTATGCTCTTTCTCCCCTACAAGTCTTGTACAGGAATGTTGTTGATGGTATATTAAACTGTGAGATCTTTCTCCCCTACAAGTCTTGTACAGAAATGTTGTTGATGGTATGTTAAACTGTGTTTTCTTTCTCCCCTGCAAGTCTTGTACAGAAATGTTGTTGGTATGTTAAACTGTGTGTTCTTTCTCCCCTACAAGTCTTGTATAGAAATATTGATGGTATGTTAAACTGTGTGTTCCTTCTCCCCTACTAGTTATGTAAGAAATGTTGATGGTATGTTTAACTGCGTGTTCTTTCTCCCCTACAAGTCTTGTATAGAAAGGTTGATGGTATGTTAAACTGTGTGCTCTTTCTTCCCTACAAGCCTTGTATAGAAATGTTGATGGTATGTTAAACTTTGTGTTCTTTCTCCCCTACAATGCTTGTATAGAAATGTTGATGGTTTGTTGAAACTGTGTGTGGTTTCTACCCCACAAGTCATGTACAGATATGTTGTTGATGGTATGTTAGAACATGTGTTTGTTCTTCCCTACAAGTCTTGTACAGAAATGTTGATGGTATGTTAAACAGTGTGTTTGTTCTTCCTTACAATATTTGTACAGATATGTTGATGGTATGTTAAACCGTGTGTTTGTTCTTCCCTACAAGTCTCGTACAGATATGTTGATGGTATGTTAAACCGTGTGTTTGTTCTTCCCTACAAGTCTTGTACAGATATGTTGATGGTATGATAAACTGTGTGTTTGCTCTCCCCTACAAGTCTTGTACAGAAATGTTGATGGTATGTTAAACTGTGGTCTCTTTCTCCCCTAAAAATCTTGTAAAAAATGTTGATGGTATGTTAAACTGTGGGCTCTTTCTCCCCTACAAATCTTGTAAAAAAAATGTTGATGGTATGTTAAACTGTAGGCTCTTTCTCCCCTAAAAATCTTGTAAAAAATGTTGATATTATGTTAAACAGTGGGCTCTTTCTCCCCTACAAATCTTGTGAAAAATATGTTGATGGTATGTTAAACTGTGTGTGCTTTCTACCCTACTACAAGTCCTGCACAGAAATGTCATGTTGAAACTGTATGTGTCTTTTATAATACAAGTTCTATACATCATCATCATTGACAGTATGTTCATTCTTTGTGAGCTTTCTGCCCTACAAAGCCAGCACCTAAATGTCATTGATAAAATGTTCAAAATATGTGTACTTTCTGCCCTACAAGTCTGTACAGTATTGCCATTGATGGAATGCTGAAACTGTGTGCTTTCTACTTTTCAAGTCATGTAAAGTAAAGCCATTGATGGAATGTTGAAAATGTGTGTGATTTCTACTTCTCAAGTCCTGTAAAGTAAAGCCATTGATGGAATGTTGAAAATGTGTGTGATTTCTACTTCTCAAGTCCTGTAAAGTAAAGCCATTGATGGAATGTTGAAAATGTGTGTGCTTTCTACTTCTCAAGTCCTGTAAAGTAAAGCCATTGATGGAATGTTGAAACTGTATCTTTCTACTTTTTGAGTCCTGTACAGTAATGCCATTGATAGAATGTTGAAACTGTCTGTGCTTTCTACTTTTCAAGTCCTGTACAGTAATTCCATTGATGGAATGTTGAAACTGTGTGTGCTTTCTACTTCTCAAATCCTGTACAGTAATGCCATTAATGGAATGTTCAAACTGTATTTTTTTCCTACAAGGCCTGTACAGAAATGGTGATGCCCTTGTGTAGTAACACCAGCGGGATATTCTACGACATCCCTTGGGACTTCCAGAAAGTCAGTGATGACTGCTACAGCAAGTTTAAAGTTCGTCCTCGTGAGAACTGGATTACCCTGGAGTATTGGGCCACGTTGCTGACTGGAACATCACGAATTATATTCAGGTCAGTGTAACTTTTAATTCAACAATTCTCCTGACAATAATAGGACCCTTTATCTACATCTAACAGAGAGGTGGAATCCTACACTCTTATAGGTGGAAATGTAGACAAAGATGGTGCAATATATAGAGATATTACAAAAGGTAAGAATACAAATGGCTAAAGGAGCTATTATATATCTAGGAAATTTGGGGAATTCAAAGAAAATTAAACTTAGTAGTACCAAACAATTTTTAATTTTAACATTAAATCAGCACTCCTGCACAGATCAGAAATACAGATACAGTATAATAAAGTTTAATTACTAATGAACTACACTCATTCATTAAGCAGTGCCTGCACATAGTACAAGGAATACAATGGTGTGACAGAGACACTGTTGTGAATCTCATGGAGAGAGTTAGAGAGCATCAAGAGTTGAGGTATAGATGGTGGTGCTGGGCAGGACACACGTATTCAGAAAACCTAAAAGTGCAACAGGAAAGTTTCTTGTCTGGAATCCACAATGCCAGCAAGATAGAGGGTATCTTAAAGGCACAGAGTAGAAAATTAGAGACAGAATAATATGGGTAGGGCAAGGAGGAGTTTGTTTTTTTTGTATGAGAGAGGGAGAGAGAGACTGACTGACTGACTGACTGAGTGACTGACTGAAATATTATTCTGTTGTTTTGTGTGTTTCTGCATGTTATTTACAGCAACAAACAAAAATAATGTTTTTTTTTGTTTTTTTTGTTATTCAGTAACGGCTTGTTTGATCCATGGTCCAGTGGGGGCGTTATGCAGTCCCTCTCCGACTCCATTGTTGCTATTCAAATTCCACAAGGTGCCCATCATCTGGACTTCAGAGCCCACAACGACAATGACACCAGATCAGTCATATCTGCACGTGAACAAGAGACCAATATTCTCCGCAACTGGTTGAGCTATAATCCAGTTTAATCAAAATTCGCTTTTTCAAATATTTTCACACAAACATAAGTTGTTATAGCTGGGTAAACATATAATTTTATATGATCCTTTTTGCGTCACAAATTTTTGATTTCACATCATAGACATTGTTTCTTTCATGTCTGGGGTGGTTAACCCGGTCAACAAATGCCTGAAGAAGTCGGATGTGCCGGTCGAAAGGTGCAAATATTGCAGCTCTGCTGTAAACAGGCGCAATACAATTACATCCAAAACAATATTCCGGATGAATGCAGAAGAAGAAGAAGTTTATTTCATGGTATATGTGTGGTAAGTCCTTGTCATTGGAAATAGGAGAACGAGTTCTTGCATGTTACTTGGAACCAGTTTTAACATAATGCTGTGACTCCCGGACAATTAGTCAAACAAGCAAAAAAGCCCCTAAAAGACTTGGAGATGTGGTTTTATAGAAGAATGTTGAAAATTAAATGGATGGCCAGAATTATGAGTCGCAAAGACAACTTATCACAAACATCAGAAAAAAGCAGTCATCACCCTTTGGCCACATTATGAGGCAACAAAAACTGGCACATGTTGTGACAAATAAGAAAAAGGAAAGAGAGATAGAATAAGACAGCGAGAGAAAATTCTTGACAGACTTTTGTCATGGCATGGAAGGGAGCCAATACATGAATTGATCTCTGTTGTCGAAGATCACAGTTTGTGGAGAAGCATGATCGCCCATGCCAGCTGACAAGGCGCTTGATGATGATGCTTTGTGGTTATTTTGATATTATTTCTTTGATGTTAGTGTTGTTGTTAACATTTCTTTAACATATCAAGATTTTGTCTTCCACATTATTTTTTGTGGTTATAATGTTTTTAACATATCAGTCATAAGCATCTTACAATAACATCAGACTAATTGCTGATACTCTCTTCTGACAACAACTAGGAATGTTTTCTTCTTGCTTTCACTCCCTTTCAACCCTACTATATTTTAAAAAACATTCGACATTGATTTCTTGTGCCCATTAATAGCAAAGCTCCGATAATTGCACCTTTTAACCAATTTCAACATTGCGTTTTGTATGCATTTACTTGTCCTATTTAACCCTATGCAATAAATATTCAGGAATTCCTGTGCAGCCGAATGGCTATAAAATGCCCTCCTCATAGATTTTTCAGCACTTATAAACTATGGCCATAATGTGAATAAAGTAGAAGAGCTCTGTATACAGTGTTTGATAAACAATAAGCAATTGCTCAAACATAGTGAGGCATTAGCAATTATGCGATTCTAGCTGGCTTTATGCAAACAGAAAATTGTTAATTTGATATTACCATGTGGATAACAGATGCTTCACAATCGAAGAGAACCTGTCACTATGTGTTTTAGTTGTTTCAGCTAAATAGTATTCAATTATTTACTTCATATGATATATAACTCTGTATTATGCATGTGATGAGATGCAACCAAATGTGCCAGACAGTAAATTGTGCGACATATTGTTTTTGGCTTCTGAGTTTAAATAAATATTCTATTGTGGGTTCTGCTGAAAATTCTGCTGAAATTTTTTCAGAGGAGTGGATAAGATGCTGGTCTGCCTGGCGTAGAGGTTAAACGACTTTCTCTGTAATCCCATTTATCCACGTAGGGTAACACAGCGCGTGAGAATAGGTAGAGGTTCTCGCCACGTTGGTGACTTACGGGATAAGTGAGCCGGCCGCTCAGAAAGCAATGACAAACTATTGAGCGTAATCTTGCCAAGAAATCAACAATGGTAAAATGCTGGTGTTGACAGTGATGTCCTGTAAAGGATATGCGAAAAAAAGAAAAAGTGGATAAGATGGCCTGCATTTGCAATTTTCAACTCCTGAGGATCTTGTTAGCCTATGAAACTTCCTATTTTGGCTTGTCCAAAAAGATTAGTCACCCCACTATCTAGCTATCAGAGTATTTTGACTTTGTGTTTCTTTGAAAACAGTTTTGTTTTTGCGCTTGCGCGCATTGAACTCAAGCGTAATCCATACAAATTACTTCTAGTAGTGCTGGACTGAATTTTGTGTGTGGTTAGCTTTCTCTATTAACAGTGTCCCTCGCCAACAGGCAAACCAACTCTGACTTTCAGAGGTATTTGTAATTTACATCGCCAAGCCAAGGACTATAGGTCAGCATTTTAGTCCAACTGTCCGGTGTAGGGGTTGAACCCCTTACCTCTGCATGAGCATACCAGATGTTTAAGAACATGTGTTCTTATCCATTCGGCCATGCTGACCTACTAAAACAAAGTTTTAATGAATGTCCTTGTCTGGATTCAAACATGACATGTGTCATGCTGTACCTGCTTCGGTGTCAGGGTTTGCAGTTTGTCCCAGCGCGCTTATTTCTTTACGATAAATATACCAGATTAAAACATGACTAATTATTTTATTACATTGTTGACATTTTAAACAACCAGCCTCTTGCATTGCCTTTCCTTCTCAGCATTTTGTTTGTTAAAATTTCACATCTATTAAATTTAGTTAGAAGAAAGCCCCGGTCTGATTTTATTTTATGAAGAATGTCTGATTTTATTTGATGAGGAATGTCTGATTTGTATTGTGAGATAAGTGGATAAAAACCTACAAGGCTTTCTGTTCTCAATATCTGTATTCTCTGTACATCTTGTGAAATCTACAGATTTATTGCATAATGTTTATTCATAAATATTTTCAAGCTTCTCATGTGAGTTTGGGTAAATGTGATTTGTTAGTGCGGAAATTAATGGTGGCTAAGGGCTTGCGAACGCAGTTTGTGAGCCCGTATACCCGGGTTCGAAACACGGCGGTGCTCGTTTTTTCGAAAAAGGTATAGGGGCCGGTCTACCAGAAAGCAATGGCAAACTACTGAACGTAACACTTGTCTAGTACATCAACAGTAGCTGAAAATGCTGGTGTTGACTGCAACGTCCCGTAAGGGATACGCAAAAAAAAAAAATGTCGTCATCATCATCATCATGTGTAATTTCAGCTGGTATAGGCATTTATGTCTCTCCATATATCTCAGTCCTTAGTGTCTTGGATGAACCCTGCTGATGATATCCCTCCATGTCTTCATCTCAGTCCATCCAGCATCATTTCTCTTGTTCTGCCTCTGCCTCTTTTCTCACTGATTTCTTTCAAGTTGTTACAATGTTCTCCAATGCCTCTCTGCTTATATATATCATAATTCTTTTCCTGTGTAACAGTGGTCCTTCAGTTTCATCATTCTGACAATCTGTGAAGTGTCTAGGTTTCCTTCTTATGATGACACTAAATGAACTAAAATTACATGCATAGTTTGTTTTGTAAAGAATCACATTCAGTGCACACAGGTACTTCCATAAGTGCTCCAGTCTTTTCCCCAAGAATCTCAGCACAGCACACAAAAATAGACACTAAAGCACCAACGGAGGACCCAGATGTGTGAATACTGGAAGTACACACTATCAATATGTTTGTGTGTTTCTTAGGTAGAATTTCTGTTTTGTAACACTTAGCTTGCACAGTGGATGATTGCCCAAACTCTGTGATCTCCAATAGCCAGGGTAATTATTAATGTGAGCAATGCGCCATGGTTTGTCCTAATTTATTTTGCCCTTATCCGAGAAGGCTATGTGACTACCCCAGGACCAGCAAGAAGTGTAGCATCCCTGGGTTCAAATATAACTAGCGCTGACTAGACAGCCACATTATGCAAAATAACAGCAAAGTATTGAACTTAACTATCAAGTCTTTATTAATATTGTGGACTATGAAAAGGCTTTAGACATCACTGATAAGGAATCCATCTAGAAATTGAGACACTATAGGACACCACAGGAAATTGTTAATTTGATAAGGGCAATATAAAGACTTTAAATGCAGAATTCTTCACAAAAGAAAAAATACACTCTAAATAAAAACAGGAGTGAGATAGAGATGCCTTCTCTCACCTTTATTATTGTGCTCATTGTAGACTAGAATGTGATTACAAGAACAACTACCACCAGAAAAGGAATTCATTCTTCTTCTTCTTCTTCTTCTTCTTCTTCTTCTTCTTCTTCTTCTTCTTCTTCTTCTTCTTCTTCTTCTTCTTCTTCTTTTTGTTCGCTCGCTTAAACTCAAGCGTAGTCCTTTCACACTGTTTAAAAGTAGTAAAGGACTGAGTTTTGCGTGTGGGCTTGCTTTCCCTTTTAAAGGTGTCCCTCGACATTCAGGCGAGCCCACTCCGACATTGATCACTGCCAAGGCATACTCAAGATCTGAACATTGCTGACGATATAACTCTCCCGTTCCATACACAGAATCAGATGCAAGACAATTGGAACACACATTACGAAAGGTCAAAACAATGGGGTCTAAAAGTTCACAGGGGAAATAAAACAGTTTGTGAAGGAAGAGGAGGAGGAAGTGGGAGGAAGAGGAAGACACAGAAGAACGGGTAGAAGTAGTACAAGGGGCATAAGCACAAGAAGGGGCACAAATAGAATGAAGTTTTCACATCAGATGTTGTTCCTCTCTTTTCTGCTTCTGTTTCCTTCCTGTGCTTATGTCCCTTCTCATGCTTATGTCCCCTTCTCGTGTTTATGTTCCTTGTGCTTATACCCTGTCATAACACTCCCTGGCGTGAGGGGAACCTGCTATCACACTTTAACAACGGGATGTCTTTAGCCCTGGGACATAGGTGATCACTTGGATCACTATCTCCCCTCGCTATCAACCAAGGGACATTACCTCTTTCAAACCTCATCCTGAATTCATAACACAACTCTGGTATCTAACTATGTTAACAATATGGTGTATTATACAAGATGAATGAGAATGATGATGATGATTCCGAGATAGGCCTCGCGGTATCTATGTGAGACAAGACATGGCAAAGTTCGAGTAGCCTTCAGGAGAAAGTGTCATCATCATCACGGCCTCAAGTATCACACTATGTGGTAAGTCGGACACGCTCACCAAGTATATCAGACCTCCCGTCAGGTATAGGCTTCTCCCCTTGGACAGGATGGCTGGCGAGTCGACTCACTGGTACTTGGGGCCTTCGGTGGATGACGTCACTGAAGTCTGGACCACCCTAGGATAGGGCACAATACTGTCTATCGTGTGGCGGTGAAACTAGGACCTTTCTCTGGAAAAGTCTGGAAGTGTAAATGGCCCTGCTGGTCTAGCGAAATGTGGATCTTCCAATCAATGGTAGTAGCAGTCACAACTGTCTATGCAGCGATCATCTGACTCACAGCGCAGATATCACAGCACAGATACATCCCTCGCTGAAACGTGGCGCAGTAGACAGAGTTCAAAGCAGAAAACAGTTCTTCCACAATATCATGCACCACATGGTACCAGACATTTGGTAGGGAAGACATCATAGCTAGCTGGCATGAGGCAGTCAGTCAGGTCACAACTGGGACAATAACAACATCAAGATACTTGCCCATGGGAAATAACGAACAGGGCAATATGGTGCTGTAATGGCGAACAACCTGGTATATCAGACGTAGAGGGGGCGATGAGTTAGCTGACCCCCATACTGAGACGTAACTCTCAGTGGTAAGTACCTCTCACTGTGGTGGTGGGCTTGCAAGCTGCTAACGCCGGCACTCGCCATTGTCCGGATCACTGGACTCGTCACCAGATCGTCACTCTGCTCTCAGACACCAACCTTGGCCCAGCCCTACGTTCGTCTGGGAAAGAGGATGCAGGTGGACGACCTTGAAACGACCTCTGCGGTTTCGGCCGACCGGTGCAATCGATTTGCCTAACTCGCCCGAGTTCATCGATATCTTACCTGGGGAGGACAACACTCAGGGAGAGCAACATGACTCAGACTTACCAACAGCAGATACACTTAGATCCTGCTTACTCAGACGGGTGGACCCATCCCATAAGGGCCGTACTCCTTCATTGGCTGCTCGAAAGGTCGAGGACAGACTGGACCTAGAATCAAAGTGGTAGCTGTCTACCTGCATCTTTCCCAGACGAACGTTGGGCTGGGCCAAGGTTAGTGTCTGAGAGATGGTGCGATGCTGAAACACTGCTATATAACATATATGGTTAGTGAGTTAGTTGTACTTATAGACAGTTGGGCCCCGAAGGAGGGCCGATGGCAATACTTCCTAAACCCCCTTCCTGTTACCCACCACAGCCGATGTCGTACCATGTCGTAGGTACAAGCCACTAGATCAAATTAAATATACAGGGTGATCCCCCTGTAGCAAAAATCCACACCCCGTTCCCCCCTCCCTGGTCCCATGTCAGGGCATTTAGAACGGTGTCATGTTCCATATGAACAATTCTGTCGCAACGGTCCCTTTCCCCATTGTCCCCCTCTCAGGAATCAACTATATATTAAGCTGGTATTCCGTCGCGGGATATTAATTAAAAGACAGATGTGAGGAAAGCCAAGAAGAAAGCCAGTGGTCGTCCCACCATGTGACACGACGTTCGACTCCCGGTACGACCTTGAAACGACCTCTGCGGTTTCGGCCGACCGGTGCAATCGATTTGCCTAACTCGCCCGAGTTCATCGATATCTTACTTGATATATCCGATGCGACGCTTTAATCTACTTCCGGTAGCGCTTCAGGTAACGGTTCGGCCACGCCGGACATGCCGACGCTCGAGGTTAGGAAGTCGGCCATGTGTGAACTCAAATTACAGGTCTAGTGTCCCTGACGCCAATTTGCCCGATCTACACTGGCTGTAAATAAGCCGCACACTTCTAATCTACGAAATATCTTTACCGTACAACGCTGGTATCCGCGCGGTTGCAACAGGCTTAAATTACAGGCGTAACACAAGCCTACAGATGTTCACACCTGACCTACTTTTCTCGCGACTGTCAGTACACGCGTCAGCGCAATTTCCAAATTCGAATCTCCGACACTGTACTAAACAAAAAAAAAAAAAAAAAGGTTGTACACGTACCTTCAACAAAACAGCACTACTATGAAACGGGGAGCTGTTGTCACTGCAATGGGACATGTGGTCAGGGCTCATCAAAACCCATCAAGACACTTGGCGTCCGCTCTCCATCACTTAGCACTGGCCAAAATGTCGACTGCCTTCCAGCAACTTTCGTTCCCAACTGAACTGTTTGTCCTGGGCGATCGACTGCGGCTGCGTCAGACATGCGCAGTCCGTAATGTCTAACAACCGGTTCCGCCACCCAAGTTCTGGAATCTTCTTCAAGGGCGAGCAACGGCTGTGGTCGGGTTGTGTCAGTTTACTGGTTCTTTCCCTTTGACCAGCAAATTTCCACCCGAATGCCCGATGTCTCAACGGACATTTCCCTTGCCGAAAAAATCCCGAGGCGGACCGACAGAGTTCCGTGACATGCCCTTCTATTCTGCACCCTTTTAGTGCTTATGTCCCTTCATATGCCTATGTCCCTTCTATTGCTTATGTCCCTTCTTGTGCTTATGTCCCTTCTTCTACAAAAGTTCCCTTCTTGTGCTTGTGTCCCTTCTTTTACATATGTTTCCTTCTAGTGCTTATTCTGCCCCCTTTTAGTGCTTATGTTCCATTCTCATGCGTTTGTCCCTTCTCACGCTTATGTCCTTTCTTGTGATTATGTCCCTTCTCATGCTTATGTTCCTTCTAGTATTTGTGTCCCTTCTCGTGCTAGTCCCTTCTATTGCTTGTGTCCCTTAATGTGCTTATGTCCCTTCTTCTATTCTGCCCTCTTTTAGTGCTTATGTTCCCTTCTCATGCTTTTGTCCCCTTCTGATGCTAATGTCCCTTCTAGTGCTTATGTCCCTTCTAGTGCTTATGTCCCTTCTTGTGCTTATGTCCCTTCTTGTGCGTATGTCCCTTCCTCTACTTCTACCCCTTCTTCTACTTGACATTTGATGTGAAAACTTCACTGGGGGAGTTGAAATAACTTTCTTTCCCAGTCTATCAACCAATCAAGCATCATTTCCACAATGAAGGTTGGTTTCAATGGATCTCCAACACTGTCTGTCCCTTGGCCTGACTGTACATTCTGTCAGATTGCTGTTCATCCATATCTTTATGTTTTCTCCCCTCTTGTATCATTGTCTAACTCCTGCTCGCTTGCCTTAAACCTTACCCTCCAGTATAGTTTTTTTTATAAGAGGTATGTCTTTTGACATGGCCGAAATATTTCACTTGCTTATTTTTTAAAATGTCTTTCATCAACTCTTTTCATTCCTAGTTTTGCTAGAATCTCTGTAGTTGATTGTTTGTGCTTCCATGAAATACAACATATTCTTCTGTATATCCAGATCTTCAGAGCCTCTATTTGACTTTCTAATTGCTTGTTCAATGTCCAGTCTTCCGAACCATATCGTAGCTTTCTTAATCTATAATGATGGGTTATACTGGCATGTCGTGATTCTTTATGGCTCTGGTAGGATGACCTGAACATATGTAGCATTTTCTATACTGTAAAGTATTGGCACCTTACCGCCTTGACAGAGAATATTTTGTTACATTGTGTTTCATATTGGTAGTGAATGTGATCAGATCAATTCTTGCGGTAAATGTTCGTCCACAATGAATGAATTTGTACACATGGTCATTTCCACCATCACGCACCATCTGACGCATCACACGCTCAGAGTGTGACATATCTGCAATCATTTTCTCCGTTGTCTTTATTCCATTCCTTAACTTTTGCCCTTCATACAACATGATCAACGGTGATTTGCTTCCAAAGTGCAATATCAATGCCTGTATCAATCGTGTCCCACTTACACACAACTTTGTGCCTAAGTAGAGCCGACCCCAAAATATTTTACCCATCTGTAACTCACCACATCGAAAAAAAATAATGTCCCTTGGTATTCTACCATATTTAATTTTCCATCTAAGTCTACAAAGACTGAACACGGAACAAACCGTCACACCACCCGATAATTCTAATACTTCGGTATTTGTGATCTTATCTTACCACTTAACGCCAAGTATCATTCACAGACACCGCGTAGGAAAGCCGTAAAATACAGATTATTGTACAAGTAAGGACCCCTTTCCACGACACTCAGATGTGTTGGGCGTGGCTGCCAGCCCCATATCTTTATAGATGAAACAGCAGACGTGCGCACTAGCCACTGTGTCACCGATCTTACTGTTGTATAAACAGCTACTGCATAATTTAGTGATATCTAAATCACCAACTTTATAATTTGGTTGCGTATGTGACACTCATAACATAGTACAACAATCTAATATGTGAGGTGGTCAAAACATCACATCTTTTGAGCTATAATATATATAATATATAACTATTCAATTAAGTACCAACATCAAGAAATGTCACATATTGATCACAACTTTTCTGCTCGTCTAAAACTCTAAACTACATATTACAGATAATTTGTCGCTAACAACTATAGCTCAACATAATTACAGTAAGAACATTATTCCAAAAGCATGCCATAATTACGAGGGTACGATAATAAGTAAGTCACAAATAGCTGTAGAAAAATAACTATACATGGTAACTTGAAACCAGTTTATTTTTATACATACATTGTCTCTTTATTTCTCAACACAATTTCCACCAACATTGATGAACTTATCCCATCGTTTTATCAGTCCTCCCAAACCGGCTGCATAGAACTGCGTGCTTTGTTTTCATATACCGGCCATCCCACAGAACTGTGTGACTTACTTATTGATTCGCCCTCGTAACTTTTTTTTTTACCCAGCTATGCACCGCTTTACGGGACAAACATTTGTCAGCATAAACGCTGACAACCCACCTTGGTGGGAGACATTTCGCGAATGACGCCGAAGTTGAATGTGAAGTGAAAACGTGGTTTAGAAAACAGAGCATGCAGTTCTATGCAGCCAGTTTGGGAGGACTGATAAAACGATGGGATAAGTGAATCAATGTTGGTGGAAATTATGTTGAGAAATAAATGGACAATGTATGTATAAAAATAAACTGGTTTCAAGTTGCTATCATATTTAGTTATTTTTCTACAGCCATTTGTGACTTACTTATTAACTTACCATCGTTTATTAAACATTTGGAACTTGTGCTATAAAATTAATATAAAACATACAACATTAACAGCGTTTCTTTAAAAATAAATTGTTGCTTGTCCTATGCAGAAAGTGTGATCAACCCCATGTTGGTTTTCTATGCAATTTTACGTTTAGTAGGTTGCCACTGCTTCCTGAACGAGAAGTCAACATTTAAGTCCAGCCGACCCGTCCTCCGTCAACGCACAGGGAGTTTAAGAGCGAGTTCATGAAACCACCTGGCCACGCCGATGGTCGAATTAACTAAAAGGGTAAACTTATTACTCTTCATCAGCGTGCCCCAAACCACGTCTGTCAGGTAGCATGGAACATTACAGTAGTACAACATGGAAAATCAAGTTTTACGATCCAGTTTACGAAAAATCTGGTATCATAAATGACTATCAGTTGGATATTTTTGAAATAGTTAATTATGTTTGCTTGTGTACTGCAATTTCAATGTTTGGTATAGCTGCTAATATCATCAATATTATTATATTCCTCAAGCAGGGATTCACAAATACTGTAAATATCAGCTTTCTCGGGCTGGCCATTTCGGATCTGTGCTGCCTTATATCGCTATTATGGGTCGTAGTCTGGCTGAATCCTTTCATGAGGACATCGAACGTTCCGATATACGCTATCGAGTTTCAGTATCTTACAGGGGCGTGGCCACATAGTATATGTGGGCGAATCACCAGCTTCATCACTGTTTATGTGACCACGGAGAGATTTTTGTGTATTTTATTCCCTCTAAAGATAAAAAAACTTGTAACCCCTACAAAAACCGTCATTGTAGTATGTTGTATATTTATCATAAACATCTTGACCGCTGTTCCCGAGTATGCGACTTCGTATTTTGATTGGAAATTCTTTCCGGAAAAGAACAAGACACTTCTGGCTATAGCCTATAGGAGTGGCAGAGAACATACGGTGTCTGCAATGTTCTTCTTATTCGTTTTCACAGGCATCCTGTCATTTCTAGGGCTGATTGTATTTACCGCTTCATTAGCTTTGAAACTACAGCAAAGTTCACAATGGCGTAAGGAAGCAACAGCTGGAAGTAACCAGCACGAATCTGTGACCAGTAGAGAGAAGAAGACAGTCAAGATGATTGTTGTCATAGCTACCGTCCTTATCGTCTGCTACACCCCAGGAACTGCTGTCTGCATGACAGTTTTTGTGGAGCCAGAGTTCTACCTTCAGGGGCGCTACTACAGATTTTGTGAAGCATTATTTTCTATATCATTTATATTCAACGCCGTAAACTCCAGTATAAATATATTATTGTACTACAATATGAGTTCAAACTACAGAAACACATTTCATTTCATATTTCGAAAAGGAGACAAAAGTTAGCTGTATGTCGTTTATAGGATTTTGCAGTCAATCCAAGCATTATTTGGCTGTTTGTGATTTCTTGGCACGTTTACTTTCAATAGTTTGCCATTGCTTTGTGAACGACCGGCACACATACTTTTGTTTGAAAACCAACGCAAGGCGATCTGCTACCAAACCGCCCGCAGCTGTGTTTCGAACACGGAATGCGAGATTACGAATTGCGTCCTTATACCCTGTCATCAAGCGATGCTACAGGCGTTATGGGATAAACTTCTCTCGCACCACACAAAAAGACTTGTCAGTCGTACGAGAGGAATTGATTACACATTTTTATTGTCACTGGCTCTTACAATACATCAATACACAAAACTGTCTCTAACGAACCATACATGAATACACAGAACTTCCTATCACTAGTCGTCCCTAGCCCTACTGCTAAATCTATCTACTCATCTAAAGAAATACGCATCGACTCTAAGCGATGTGTTCCCTACGAAGTCTGTCTCCCGTCTGACGATTCTCCGCGTGCTGATTACACAGTACGCGGAAGGACCTCGGGCGCACTTCGGCTTTTGCGTGCTACATCATTCAACCCGCTTAGAGTAGTAGCCTACTCTTGAGTTCCATTCTAGTTCTTCGTGTCTATCACGTTGGCGTGATTATACCGTGACCAGAGTGCTTACTCTCTGGTTGACACCTCCTTGTCTCATGAGAGAACTGTTTACAGTTCCCCTCCCCACCTACCCTGCCCTCATGTTGGGGCACTGCGTTACCTCTACTCTACCTGAGGTAGACCACTCATTCAGGGTGGTCTTCCCTCCTATCTATTTCAGTCTTTGACACACACCCTCCCCTCCTGTGTTGCGTTACAAACTTTGACTCATGGTTGTGACGCAAGAGGTTTCTAAAAATTAGTGTATCTAATTTTTTGTCAAAGACTACTGATAACTTGGTTCTGGGTAACTCAACAGACCTCTACTGACTATTGTCACAATGTAGTATTACTTTACTTGGCTACTGGTGATCGCCACAAACTTGTCTGGTTGGCGTGAGCCCTCTTCTCAATCGCAATATTATATTTATTAGAGGTTTGTCTGAACCGGACCATTGTCTTATAAGACCTGCCCTCAAATAGCAAATTAACTCACTACCCATACAAAGTTGATTTTCTTAGGATCAACACACGAATTGCTTCATGTCCCCCATATAATATTTAACAACCCTTGCACAAGCTGTGTGCGGCAGGCTTTAACTATATCGCTTCCGCGTGTAAAGTTATCTTTCACTGTTAAGTTAGTGTTTCGTTGTCTATTGTGTCTCCTGACCCGGAGTTATCTTCCTTTGTTCTCAAAAAAAAAAAATGTATGCACTTTACATGTTTGTTTTCCTGGTTGTTTGCGTGTTTGGATGTACCTAATACTATACTTTACCTTCTAACATGTGTGTCTGTCTATAATTTGTATGTAAGTTAGTTTTCAAGTGCCATAATGCGGTTAAATGTGGCCACAAATAAGTGTATAACACTAATTCGTGACTACGTTTCCGTCTTATGAGACTTAAAATACTTTCCCTAAGGTCTAATGTAATTATGGCTACCATAAAACTACACACAACACATTAGAGACAGCATATTTCACCACTGAAAGCAAACGCTTGACGCAGACAAATAATAAAAGTCGCGTTGAGCGGCAGAAAAAATCCGCTGGTTGTCTTCATTCTCCATTCTATATTTTCCATTTTCTCTCATTTTCACACTTCTGTCACACCTCTTTTATTCTCCCAATTATTTAAAAACCTTGAAGTGACACTGTACAAGTTTGGCCCAGTTCGAAAAGAGTTGAGCTTAATGACTGTGCGTAACTTACTGCACGAGTCATGTATTTACAAAATATTTACATGGATGAAATAGGGTTGATAGTTTGTACCCTGATAATACTAAACACTACATTCTACTGAAATACTAATACTAATTCTATAAATATATATATTCTAATTTGTTTCACAAAATTAACCTAATTTAAGGGAAGTAATCTAAGTAACTAAGAAAATGAAAATGATGTGAGATGAGTTATGTACCTTTCTGAAATGAGTAATGTGAAATGTAACAAAATTATAAATAATGGGTTATTTTCTTTGTCTTTAAAAAAAAAAAAATAAAATAAAATAAAATAAAAATAATAAATAAAAAAAAAATAATAAATAAAATAAAAAAAAATGTTTTAATGTCTAAATGAAAAAAAATATGATTAATAATTCGAATATACATGGTGAAATGTAGAATCCTTTTATCCTATAAGGTCTAAACTACTTTTAATTCTAAATGATGAGGTTGTTAAAGTGTTTATCAAGATGGAATGAAATAATGTGAAATGAAATGTACTAACTGGTACTGTTCCTATCTTAACTTTTTATCCTCGTCTTTAATTAGCTATTATTAAATTTAAAGTACTATCCTAAGTAAGTTGGTAAATTAGTGATTTATTTAAACTACAGAAAAAAATCTATTATATTCCCTAAATCTAATCTAAATCTATATTAAAGTAACTAATCTAACTGTAATTTATCACTATATTAAAAACATGTTATAATACATATCACAATAAATAAATATATATACATGGTATTCGATTACCTCAGGTTAGTGGTTGCCATAATGTTCAGAAATTGCTTTTGTTGGCACAGTTCATAGATACACATTTGTCCTGGGTATAAACTACACAGTCATACTTGTGTTATGGGTATTCTTCCACTCGTAGAGTCCGCTGGTGTCGTAGACATGTATATTCGTGCCTGTTATTTACGCATTGTTCTGACACTGTTCTTCTATGACTAACCACAGGTGATTCACCGGAACACAACTGTAGCATAGTACGTAACTAGCTGTCTATGTACACACGGTGATTCACATGTTCTTGGAGCACAGTTCTTATCTTGCTGTCTAAGGACACATGGTGGTTCATTGTTCTTAGCACACAGTCCTGATGATACTGTCTATGTATTACCTAGGATACTTTACACAGGATATTTTAAGTGTACTAAATTACATCATCTTAGACTACATTTTCATGTGGAGTATCAGGTATTTCTACCTCAGATGGTCTACTAAGGGTATCAGCAAGAATGTTGTCCCTACCCTTAATATGCTCTATACTAAAAGTATAATTTTGTAAAATTAACGACCACCTGTAGATGCGGTCATTGCGATGCACCCCACTTTGTATGACCGTGATTGGGGAGTTGTCGGTCTGTACTACGAAGTGATTACCCGCTAGAAATCGATGTAACTTCCTCACTGAGTAGATGACGCTTAGGGCTTCCAACTCTGATATGGAATATCTGGACTCAGCAGGTGTGATCTTGCGGCTCACGTAGCAAATTGGATGGAAGATGCCATCATAAAACTGGCCTAGTACTGCAGCGATGGAAATCCTGCTGGCATCTGTCCTAAGATAATAAATGAGCCTAGGATTAGGCAAACACAGGATTGGTACACTACTAAAAAGGAGTTTCAATTTTGACAATGCAGAAATTAATAATGCATCTTTGACATCTAATTTTACAGATGCTTTCAACACATTTGAAAATACACTTGTGATTTCAGCTAAGTTCGGTATGAACTTGCTATAATAATTTACTAAACCCAAAAGGCTCCTGACCTGCTTCTTTGTTGTAGGCATGGTCAGGTTCATGATTTTAGTAACAATTCTATTGTCAGTTTTTAGTTGTCCTTGTGAAATGACATGACCCAAAAATTCAATTTCTTGTAGGCCCAGTTCAACTTTGCTAGGTTTGACAGTGAGACCGAAGAGTCGCAACCTATCGAAGACATGTCTGAGTTTCAGTAAGTGTGTTGTCCAGTCATCTGTATGGACACAAATATCATCTATATATGTCACCGTATTCGTCACTCCATGTAGTAAATCTCTAGTTAGGCGTACGAAAGTGGCAGGCGCGTTACGAAGTCCGAAAGGAAGAAAGTGTTGAGAATGCAGTAAGATGGATGGATTGAGTCTGCATAGGGACCTGCCAATATCCCTTAGTAAGATCTAGGAAGGACGAAATACCACAATGTAATATACAAGTAAATGGGAATATTCTTCAACAAGTGAGCAGGTACAATTATCTCGGAACAGTAATAACATCTGATGGGAGATGCCTTGAAGAGATTAGAACAAGAATCGCCATGGCAAAAGTAGCCTTTAGCAAGATGAAAAACATACTGACCAATAAAAAGATGTCAATTGAAACGAGAAAAAGAGTGTTGAGATGCTACATAGAACCTGTACTTTTATATGGATGTGAAGCTTGGACAATGAGCAGCCAGGCTGAAAAACATCTGATGGCTGTAGAAATGTGGTTTCTGAGGAAAATGCAAAGAATACCATGGACAGCCAGAAAGACCAATGAACAAGTCCTTCAAGAAACAAATGAAGATCGTAAACTGATCAGAGACATTAGACGTAGACAGTCACAATTTTTTGGGCATGTTATGAGAAGAAATGATTTGGAGAACTTGGTGACAACTGGTAAGATCGAGGGGAACAGACCAAGGGGAAGACCTAGAAACAAGTATCTGGATGGCTTGGCCTTGTGGCATGGTCGAGACAGAAACACGGAACTGATCCACGACTCTGTTGATCGAGTGAGATGGCAGAACATGACCGCCCACGCTTACCGGCATGGCACATGATGGATGGATGGAAGATCTAATTTAGAGAAGATTTTGGAGGTAGACATATCAAGAATAAGATCTTCGCAGGAAGGAATTGGTTCTGCGTCGATCTTCGTGACATTGTTGAGTTTTCTATAGTCCACACAGAGACGAATTGTGGAGTCTTTTTTCTTGACCAAGACGATTGGAAAGGAGTACTCAGATGTAGATTTCTGGATTATTCCACTAGCTTCTAAATTAAGAATTTCCTTATTTAGACCTTCTCTGTAGCTAAGTGGGATAGAGTACGGCCTGCATTTGATAGGCTTAGAGTCCGAAAGAAGGATGGAGTGCTCGATCCTGTCCGTCCTACCTGGAATGTCGGAAAATATGTCCTTATACTCCGTCACTAATTCTAATGTCTGTCGTCGTTGCTCTTCTGTTAGTCCCGGTTCTAACCGTATACAATCTAATGTCGCAGTCTTGTCTACAATTGGAACAGGTAGTTCCATGCCGTCGTCGTCTACCTGATTCAGTACGGTGGTGGTGCTAAGTGCGTTTTCTGTATGCTCACTAAGTGTATGCATCTTGTCGGTATTGCCAGTCTCTCTAACTAGTGTAGTTGCGTTATGTATGTCTGTCGTCTCATCAATAGGTGTGGGTGCATTGTGTTCGTCTGTCTCTAGTTCTGTCTCTTGTCGTGAAAAGTAGGGTTTCAACATGTTGATATGAAATATCTTTAAGTGTCTCTTTATCGATATTTCATAATCGACATCTGAAATTTTTCGTACCACTTTGAATGGCCCTTACCATGAGGTCAATAATAAATTCCGTTTGTCTGGGAGTAAAAGCAGTATGTCTTGATCTGGTTCAAGATTAATAGTCCTCGCACCTCTATTGGCGTATTGGCGGTAGATTTGACCCTTCCTCTCCAAAGCTGCCTTGGCTATGATACACGATTTCATAATTTTATCTCGTGTTTCTGTTACCATCTCATAAGGTGTTTTAGGGGTTGGAATTTCAATCGTATTAGTTACTAACTGATGGTAAATTGTTAGGGGTCCACGTGGGTTAGCCCCGTATACTAACTCAAACGGTGAGAAACCCGTGCTTGAATGGGGAATCTCCCGATAGGCGAACAGCACTGTTGGCAACAGTGTATCCCATTCAGATGGGTTTTCTGCTGTCACCTTAGCCAGCATATGCTTTAGGTCTCCGTTAATTTTCTCTATGATTCCATTGCTGGCTGGATGATAAGCTGTTGTGAAATGCTGTTTAATTCCTAATATTTTCGTAAGGGCTTACGTTGCAGCCGATATGAATTGAGTTTCACGGTCGGATAAGATGGTACGTGGAAATCCGAATCGTGAGAACAAATGTAGAAATACATTGGCAATATCTTTGGAGGTGATGTATTTCAAAGCTACTGCCTCAACCCACCTTGAACATAGGTCTACTAGCGTTAAGACGAAGCGATTTCCTTTGCTGGACACCTGGTTCAGGGGTCCAACAATATCCACCGCCACACTCTCGAATGATCTAGAGGCCAGTGTAGAAGGTTGTACTTCAGCTGTAGGATGTTTACCCTTACGTACTAGCTGTTGACAGACATTACATGAACGACAAAATACTTTTATGTCATTACAAAAACCCGGCCAGTAAAAATGAGCCTGAATTCTGGCCCTGGTTTTATCGTATGCAAGGTGACCAGCAAACGGTGACTCGTGTGCAATCTTTAGCACAGTTTGGTGGTGTTGTACAGGTAACACCGTTTGATGAATCTCATGGTTGTCAGTAGTATAATAACGAGTAAGGATCCCATTATTAAGTCTAAAGAACCATGATGCGTTTTTTGTTACTTTGGCTTTTTCTTTTAACAGTTTTAGATACGGAGACACACTCGGATCAGCTTTTTGCTGGTCTATAAACTTTTGTCTGATGGTATCATCCGTGCTAGTTGGTGATAGCAACAGTAGTCTTTCTTCCTGTAGTGTGTCTTGGTGTTTAATGGTATCTGCTTTGGTTGTTGCATTGGCTGCATTTAATTTTCCCCATCCAGCTATTTCTTCGTTTGTGCAATGCTTCAATTGGGGTAAGCATCCCAAAATTAAATCAGTACAAGGGTTATCTAAGATAGCACATGTAAAGGTACCAGAAAGGAAAGGAGTGTTAATAGGGGCTCATGCCAGTGGGTAAATTTCGATATTACCCGAAAAAGTTCGGCATTTGACTGAGTCACCTGTATAATCATTTGGACTCACCAATTCCTTTCTAAGACCGATAAGAGTGCTTCCACTGTCAAGCAAACACTGGCATGGTATTTCGTTGACCAATGCATTGTGGAACACCAAATTGCCTCTGGAGGCTAAAGCTGCATTTACACTCTCAGTGGAGAATGGTACTGTATGTCCACATTCTAATTTTCCGTCTGCATGAAATTGGTGACATCGCTCACAACTGTCAAAGCTTAAAATATCGTTTACACAACAAACATCTTCAGATTGATTAAAAGGTAACTCATTCTCGACCTCGCACTCAGTCTCACTCCCACTATCAGAAGATGTATCAATCAACATTGCACTGTTGGCTTTCATTCTTTGGCGGCCTAGGCACTTATTGGAATAATGCCCGTAGCTAGAACAGAAGAAACATTTGACTGCACGCCTGTATGCACTTCTCTTGTTTTGTTGTTTCTTAATGACCATCTCAAGATGTGTTGGATAGTTTGGTGATTTATCACACATAGCATAAGTATCATGAAAAAGTTGGCAATACACACATTTAGATAATTTTTGATCTTTCTTGTCGACTCTCTGAAATGGTTTTTTATTGCTACGATAGCTTTTAGGCTGGTCCTTAACAAAAGAGACTATTTCAGAGTCGACGTTTGATGTTTTAAAAATATCTCTATTTGAGGAAAAATATGCGGAGCTTTTCTTCTCGAATTGCTCTATTGTTTCTATGTCTGACTGCTGCAGGAATTTAGCGAAAGGAGATGGGATTATGGATATCACTTTATCCATGGCTATTAAATTTTTAAGTTTTTCAAAGTCCTTTCCTATTTTTGCTGCACTAAGCCATCTATTCAGCACGCTTTGGACATTCGAGACATAATCGATGAAGGTCTCACTTGATTTTGGTTTTAAGTTGGAAAATTGCACTTGATACCCAGGGGCATCAAGTAAAAAATGTTGCATTATCCTATCGTGAATGTACTGATAGTTAGATCTAAGATCAGTTGGTATTGATTCAATAACTTTAAGGGGCTCCCCACTGAGGTTTTTCATGTAGATCATGGCCCACATATCGATTGGTACTTGATGGTATTTCAGCTGACATTTTCTGTCCAAGCTGATATGGAATCTTCTTTACAGAATGGCTTAATAATATTTTTGTATTTATTAAGTTTATTCTCTTCTTGCTGACTCTTTAGTTTTGTAGCGGAGATCTCTACGTGTGAGTCTACTTCCATACCTTTCATCTTTAATTGTGTCTCTGATTCAATCTGTATTTGTTTTTCTTTTACTCTTGCCATTTCATCTATCTCTCTTTGCTTTAACTCTCTCTCCTGATCTAATTGTTTTTGCTTTAACTCCTTCTCTTGTTCTAACTGTTTCTGTTTAGTTATTTCAGCTAATTGTGCCATTTCTTTTTGGTGTTGTCTCTCTCGTGCACGTTCATCTCTCTCAGCATCTTTTGCTTCCTTAAATTTTTGATCAGCATATTGCTCTAATTCCTTTCCTGTGTGTCCTAATGCCTTGCCTGCTTGTATGTAATCAGCTAATGTTGACATGTTGTTGGATAAATAGCTAGAGTCGTTAGGCACTCAAATATTTACTCAGGTATCTTAGACTTGTTAAGTTTTTAAATGCCTGTGTACACAAAATATTATTATATTACACTCTGAAAAAGAGATGCATTATTAATTATATTGCATTCAAAATAATTTGGGTATACTCATCTTAACAATCCAGAACAATCAGGTACAATCGTTTGGCCCTCAGGTACAATCGTTTGGCATCTCAGGTACAATCGTTTGGCACCTCGACACACACCTCACGTTACTTTTCTAAACAGCTCTTGTTATACCTGGTTTACAAGAGCATTAATAATTAACCATTTGTAAACGACATGTGACTTTGACATTTGTTTGACATTTACAATAACATGCCCCCGGACAACACAATGTGGTATATTTACTAATAAATGTCACTGTCCTGTCTTCGTTCTAATGTCTTCTGCCTTCCCTAACTATTGCTGTTTAATTTATGAAAGTGCTGTGCAGACCGAATCTTATTTGCAAAAAGAAAGTAGTGCCATCGTGACGGTAGAAAATAGAATATGTTTACAAATAAATAAATAAGTGCTTTAAGATAAATATCAAGAAAATATCATTAAATAGCTTGTATAAACAAATAATATTGAATGCAATTCAAAGATTCAGGCGAGCAGCCGCTTGGCGATTTGTAAACAATCTGTCGCTGATTGCAAATGGCGTAGGGCAGCTGTGTGTCAACCGCGATACGTCACAGGCGCAGCGCTATTTTTAGATTGGAAAAATCGATATTGTCGCCGGCTCATTATTTTGTGTATCGCTCCGCCGTGAATCATGTTTCATAAATACTCATAAATAAACAAATAATTGTTGAAATAAATGATACAAAACTATAATAATAATACTTACAAATCAGAAGAAACCATGTTCATAAAGCACAAAACATTTTAATAAGCATAATAAGCTACCAAACCGCCCGCAGCTGTGTTTCGAACACGGAATGCGAGATTACGAATTGCGTCCTTATACCCTTCTCCACAGAGCCGGAAAAAAGGAGTGTGGGGTAAAACTGCAAAGATAAAATAAATACGATTTTCATCTACTCATAATCTTCATGAAGCAGATCTTTTGCAGGAAGTCAGTGTGACAACGCTCCAGGAAGATTCTCGAGCTTTCGCCCCGCCCGTTACATTATGCATTTTCATTCTGATGATGTCTCTGATAACAAAAATAGGGCATGTGAGAAAAGAAAGTCAAGTGTACGCGTAGTAAATAAATGAACGCTTACTATCATTGGAGAATTTGGTGACAACTGGCAAGATTGAGGAGAAGAGAACTAGGAGCAGGCGAAGAAGTAAATACCTGGATGGCTTGGCCACGTGGCATAGTCGAGAAAGAACACTGAGCTGATCCACGACTCTGGTGATCTCGTGAGATGGCGAAACATGACCGCCTACACTTATCGGCATGGCACATGATGATGACTATCATCATGATAGCGTCAAGTGACGGTCAATCAAAAATATCAATTCAAAAACTCGACTACAGAAGAAATCAATCAGTCTACACAAGATGAGTAGAACGAATCAAATAAAAGACATGAGTATACGTTTATTGTTGTCTAGGAAATCTTGACCAGATGACTATACAATGTGCAGTATAATCAACAATGTAGCATGCAATAAGATGGTAATAAATCAACTTCAATGACTTGCAGACGCCGTCTTCAATTGTTGTATCATAATTAGACTAGACCAGACAATTACCGCTTAGTAGGATTGGGCTCAGTTAAGGAGCTATTATAACAATAAATTGCAACAACTAGATAATTGTAGTAAAAAACCTGAAGGCGCATTGGGCATATGAAAACAGTGAAAAACAAAAGTAAGAGACTCTTTTACTTGCATTAAGACTCATTGGGCATATGGTAATAGTGAAAAACAAAAGTAAGAGACTCTTTTACTTGCATTAAGATTCTTTTGGGGTGAGGGCTGGTCTGGTTAGCAAGATCAGTCCCGCGTCTAGCGTTCGTTGTCTCCGATGGCTGTGTGAGGTGCACCAAATTGGGATCTTCCCAGCCAACGCAAGTTAGCGAGGCAGGCGTTTCGAGAATGTAACCGCATTGTGCAGCTAGAGTCGTGGTTTGAGCGGACAAAAGAGCAAATTTGTGCGACCGTTCAACAAAGTCTCGATAAGCGCCCACTCTCTCTCTCTCGATGAGTAGTGGGCCTGCAGTCAGTAAGCTGGTATAGCTTTTCGGTCAGTCCTGCTGGCGTAGCTTGAAAGCTCGTCGGTAGGCGTCCAGTGGTTTTGCACGCATCACCGGGTACCGGTGCTACTCTTGGCCTGCGTGTGCGTGTGAATAGTCCGTCTATTCGATAGATATCTGGTTGATCCTGCCAATAGTCATATGCTTGTCTCAAAGATTAAGCCATGCATGTCTAAGTTCACACTGTCTCACGGTGAAACCGCGAATGGCTCATTAAATTAGTCGAGGTTCCTTAGATGACACAATCCTACTTGGATAACTGTGGCCCCCCCCCCCCCCCCCCCCCCCGATGTCTTCGCCTTGCCGCGGTGGGGAGGGGGGTCTTGAGTGTCCCAGTGACCCCAAGCGCTATGCCGATGGATATATAACTACATGTCGGACACATCGCTGTCAACACTAGCATCTTTCAGCTGTATATTGATCTCTTGGCAAGATTACGCTCAGTAGTTTGCCATTGCTTTCTAAGCGGCCAGCTCACATACCCCGTAAGTTACCGATGCGATTCGAACAACTGCTGATTCTCACCGTCATCACGTTACCGACGAGAGTATACGAGATTACGGAGAAAAGTCATAACCTCTAAGCCACGAAGCCGGCCTTAAGCTCATACGTCCCTAATATATTTACTCAACGCCTAAATCAGATATGGCTACATTTAGAAATGTAACAAGCTGGCTCAAAATATGAAGATATTTATTTGCGTTGAATTGAGGACACTGCTTTACAGAACACAGCTACGGAAAATACAGGACGTTGAAGTGGCTAACCTTCATCAGAAAACAAATACAATCACAAAACACAACATATAACCACGGTGAAGACACAACAGTGTCTACATTAAAGCACATGAACAGGATGAGAAGAATGAAAGGGTGAAAAATAAATGAGTATAATGAACAGAAAATGAAAATAAAATGTCCTATTTATCTCACAATCCTCACAACATCAATTTTGGACAGAATATCGTTTCATGCAATGGTTGAGCAAACGAACTTAAAAGACGCAATCCGGTATAAAAATCACTGATCCGTATGTTTTATTTTCACATTTCTGAAATTGTCATCTATTATATCATTTACACTTTTCAAGCCTTCACTTATTTGCAAGCTCAGAGATCACACAGCTTGTATTCTACACTTCCACCTTGTATCACTTACAGATTTCAGTATTCATCTATTAATATCACGCTTTAGCATGTCCCACCTGTAAGGGATGCCTCTCGTATCGTCACTCCAACAATTATTAACAGTCAACAGTAACAACAATGGTATTAATTTCGCTTTAAGGCTAACAGCAAGTGTAACATTAAATGGTATTATTTCTTAACAGTGCCATATTCGGTGTTTCATCGCCGATCATTCTATGAAAACATATTGCATAATATTTATATTTTAATGTGTAACAATTCCCAATAACTAGGGCGCTCCGGCCGCCCATTGGATTTGGCAGCCTGCCTGCATGTACGAAGTGCACTGTTGTGATCCTAAGGTACATTTTGGCTAAAGCACCTTGAACTTGTAATACAAGAATTTCAGGGCCATCATGCATATAATAGGTATAACCCGTGTAAAGCCCATAATGACTCCCAAGACCCAGTCTTGTACGCTTTCTGGCTTCACATTCTGGCTTTTAGATGCTGTGAGCAGTCCCAAACCACACTCAATAATCGATATGATTAGTGTCATGGGTTGGTATCGCTGACACAGAAAGATAACAATGTCTAATGAACGAGCGAAGACAAAATAAAGAATTCCCACAAAGTTTCCAGTCATCATCATCATCATCATCATCTTCCACTTCTGCCGTCAAGCGTCGTGGGGAGGAATAATTTGCGTTCCAGCGCCCGGTGGACGGCACTGGATAGTGTCATTCCGTGAGGTTGTACAATGTCTCTGATGTCGTCAATCCATTTTCTTCTTGGACGTCCTCGTGGTCTCGTCGCAGATGATCTTTGATGTAAGGCCAGTGATGGTAGTTGTTGATGTTGCATTCTAATGACATGGCCAAACCACTTGATCTTCTGTCTGTCAATAAATGTGGCACAAGGTGTTGATCCCACAGTCTGTCTGATAGTAGCATTTCTTACTCGGTCTCGGATTGTTAAGTTGGCAGCTCTCCTCAGGCATCTCATTTCGCAGGTGTTGATTTTGCGAAGGTGTAATTTGGATAAAGTCCAGGTTTGAGATTGGTAGCATAGGGTTGGTGTGAATATGCTGTTTATTATCTGTCGTTTTGCGGACATGGGTATGTTTGGATGTTTCAGTAAGGGTGATAGTTGATATGTAAGTGCACTAGCTTTTTGACATCTGATGTCAATTTCTCTGTCCAATCTGCCATCTTCTGTGATCATACTTCCAAGGTATTTGAATTCTTTAACTTGTTTCAGAGGTGTGTTATTTATCTGTATATTTAGTGGGCCTGGCGATCTGCTAACTTGCATTACTTCGGTTTTGGCTGTGTTTATACTCATATTGTATCTGCTGCAGGTTGAACTCAGATTAGTTATATGATTTTGTAGTCTGCCCTCATTGCTGTAAAACAGGCACTGATCATCTGCAAATAGAAGTTCGTTTATTCCCTGTGGGTCAGTTGTTTCATCTGGAGTAAAGAGTTCTAAATTTTCTGAATCTGGTCTGTCGAGACTTGCTTCTTTGGAAATTCTGTCCATGTAGATATTGAATAGCAGGGGAGAGAGCACACATCCCTGCCTCACTCCTGTACTGACTGTGAACATATCTGATATACCTTCCTGTGTTCTTACTGCACTTTGGCTCGAGTGGTACATGGCTATGATATTTTCTAGCAGTTGCCCTTCTATCCCATAGTTTTCAAGGATGGTCCATAATTTGTATCTGTCTACTCTATCAAAAGCCTTTTCCTGATCTACAAACACAATATTCTGCTGGTCACTATATTCAATAGTTTTTTCACAAATTTGTCTAAGTGTAAATAATGCATCAGTGCAACTTTTACCTTTCCGAAAACCGAATTGTGCTTTGCTTAACTGTTGTTCAACTATTGGTCTAGCTCTTTGTTCCAAAAGTTTTGCATACATTTTCCCTATATGGCTTAGGAGTGATATACCTCTGTATGTTTCGCACTCTCTCATATTGCCTTTCTTTTTCCATATTGGTACTATTATTGCCTGTTGCCAATCATCTGGGACTTTTCTTTCTTCCCATGCTATATTAAAAAGTCTTGTTAGCCATTTAACTCCTGTTTCCCCACAGGCCTGAATAGCTTCTGTGGTTATTCCATCTGGACCTGGTGATTTGTTCTTAGGACTTTTCTGTATAACTGCTTTGACTTCTGCATGTATGAAATTTGGTTCTTGCTGTCCCTGGCGTTTAGGCACAAAAGTGAGGTTTCCTATGTTATGTGTGGGGTTAAGTAGTTCTTGAAAGTATTCTGCCCATCTTGCTAGTCTTTGTTGTGGATTAAATATTGGTATACCTCTTTTGCTGTTTATGATGGTGGTTGGGTTGTAACATGCATCTCTGTTTCTCATTGTGGTGACACGTTTATAAAATTCTCTTGGGCAGTCTTTGCTAAGGGTCGCCATCTGTTCACCGTATATTCTCCAGGATTCATCTTTAGATGCTCTAATTGTTCGTTTGGCATTACGTCGTGCTATTCTATAAGTAATATAGTCCTGTTCAGATTTAGTTGTGATCCACTTTTTGAATGCTACCTTCTTTTTGAATATGCTATCTTTAACTTCGTTGTTCCACCAGGCTGTTCTTAATCTTTTGTCTTGCCCTACTTTCTTTGTTCCACATTTATTTTTCAGTGTGTCGAGCATGGCAGCCTTGAAACATGTCCATTCCTTATCTACGCTTGAGTGGTCATCAGGGATATTCTTATGTAGGTTTTGGATTTCTTGATTGAATCCAGTAAAAGGAAGATTTTGACCGAAAACTTAGAAAACGCTTCTTTAAGATTTCCTCTGGCAAAGGAAAACCAAAAGACGTCCTAGACAGTCAGTAAAGCAAGGAATTGTCTGTCTGTGAAATCCTACCTTGGCTTTCCAACTGTTTGGTTAAAGTTCGGTGGCACCTCGACACGATATTTACCTGTTTTATGTTATTAGTTTGTACTAATAAGCTATAATTACTTTACAGACAGTCACTGAACATGTTGCCAACATAAAATATACGAAACAAACTCAAGATTTAGTGACAAGTATAATAACAAAACAACTATTGCTATGAATAACGCTTGCGGTGGCATTATTATTCCACTTAACTATTGTGGTTGGGCTGCTTCCTTTCGGTTTCTTTTCAGTTCCTTCTCCCTCATGCACACCTTGCTCCATGCACACCTTGCTCCATGCACACCTTGCATCACAGTTGACTGCACAGGGCTTGGCTAATCAAGTATGTTGAAACTCCACTCCTAGTCAACAATGCCACACCGGAACTGCACAAATAGAATAAAGCGCACTGCTTAGACATATTGTCCGAACCGTAGTTCAGTTCAGAGTTATTTACATCAGTCCTCATGTAGACAATACAGTGAATGACATTTACCATCAAGTATATCTTACAAATCTGCACATCTGGTCTTGGGTACAAACACAGCCCCGTGTGTTTTCCTTATCATATGTTTACTCACACCCAAGATCTCTCAGACAGTCACACCCAAGATCCAAGATCTTTCAGACAGTCACACCAAAGATCTTTCAGACAGTCACACTCTTGTGGCTGAAACACACAGTATGTACATTGTTGAATGTTTCCCGTTATTATGAAATAAACCATGCGTACAAAGAATTGTAAGAGCGTCGTCATTTCTGTTTTATGAAAGTAACACCACCACATATCTTTGAGCAATGTCACGCTTTTATGTACACTCAGTATCATCATCAAGGTAGTCAAGCTCACAATGGTTGTTTGATGCTCTAGACAGCTGACAGCATGGATTACTTCACTCCTTGCAGTACCATAGCTTTAAACACAGATGGTTTACATCACAATGATGAAAAACACTGCAATCATTGCATTTACCTACCTGTTATTTTTTCAAACAACCATTGCGAGCTATTCGGTATATCATCAATACCAGCTAACATCACCACAGAGTAGTATTTCCAGCCATCACTTTAGGGGGGGGGGGGGGGGTTAATTACATGTGTGACCAAATATAATAGGCTAATTTTTAACTGATTCAGTGCCAAACAAAAAGTAACTTAGAACTTGTGCCATGGACGAAAACGTCTCTCCACTATGTACGAGAAAGGCTCCTGCCAATCGTGGGCGTACAGATGGTCCTGAGTGCCATAGGCGAATCTTCTCTGTGCCGGCGCACTTCTGTGCCATTTTAATTTATGTCTAGAGATGGCGTGATACCATCACTGTAGGCATCTCTATTATTATATTTGGTTATAGTTAGGCTCTTCCACTCTATACAGTCCATAACGACCAACTGTTAGAACACAAATCAACACTTCTTTAAGAACACAACACTGACTGTTTTAAATACTCTGTTGTCCTCTAAATACTCTGTTGTCCTCTACAATATTGTATAATTCACATTGTCATTTATACGAACACATTTGTCCAGCAATATTACACAATACATAAAATCTCGACAAATACTATTAATCTAACTATTACTATAGCGGCACAATCTATGACCGCTCTCTGTGTGAGTTATAATATAGAGACGATTCCTTTCATGCCTCCCACAGCAGAGCAAGCCAAACACTCCCACAATACTCATGCCCTTAAACTGCCCGTTAGATTACGTTAGAAAGAGTGCTTTTATTTGCTCTAAACCAATCGTCGTTGCCCTTCGCGGGGCGCAGCGTTCCCACTGGGGACTCTGGATGGCTTTGTGCTGATCGCATGGCTTTATGTGTCTTTCACATGTCTGCCCTATCAAATGTCGATGGTAAGTGACATGCCTACTATGTTTGTAACGGGTAACGGGGAATCAGGGTTTGATTCCGGATAGGGAGCATGAGAAACAGCTACCACATCCAAAGAAGGCAGCAGGCGCGCAACTTACCCATTCCCGGCACAGGGAGGTAGTGACGAAAAATAACAATAAGGGACTCTATCGAGGCCTCGTAAATGGAATGAGTACACTTTAAACCCTTTAACGAGGATCTATTGGAGGACAAGTCTGGTGCCACAGCCGCAGTAATTCCAGCTCCAATAGCGTATATTATAGTTGTTGCAGTTAAAAAAGCTCTAGTTGGATCTCAGGTGCAGACAGGCGGCCCGGTTCGCGCCGGTTCACTGCCCGTTGCTCCCGCCCAACCGTCTGCCGGCTCTCTCCCGTGGGTGCTCTTTGCTGAGCGTCTCGGGTGGCCGGTGCGTTTACTTTAAAAAAAAAGAAGAAAAGAAACTATAGTGTTCAAAGCAGGCCTCTGCTACCTGACTAATTGTGCTTGGAATAATGGAATAGGACCTCGGTTCTATTTTGTTGATTTTCGGATCTGGAGGTAATGATTAACAGGAACAAACAGAAGAATTCGTATTGCTTTAGAGGTGTAATTCTTGGATCGCCGCAAGACGAGCTACTGCGAAGGCATTTGTCAAGAATGTTTTCATTAATCAAGAACGAAAGTCAGAGGCGCGAAGACGATCAGATACCGTCCGTGAAGCGAAATGGAATATACCTTGACTAGCATATCCATTACATTTAAAATTCGAATCATGTGCAAGATGCCACTATAATTCTTGGTCCAGATACTTGCTCTACGGCTCTCAGCTGAGGGATATAGCCGAACGCGTCTAAGTCAATATCCCCGGATGTGAGGGCCTGTCCGTTAATCACCCTCTGCTGAATTAAGGAGAGATACCGAGCCTGCTACATGCTTGGTCCAGACACATGTACGGCCCTCAGCTGAGAGATATGGCTGAACGCCTCTAAGTCAATATCTCTCGGATGTGAGAAACTGCATGGAGGTAAGATGCTGAGCCGGTAGCAACTGCAGCCTACCTCATAAGCTTTACCAAAGGCGGGAAAACATCCCAATCGCACGCAATGGTTACGATGTAAGTCTGTATAAAAAGCCCACTGAGTGAGAGTAATCAAAGATGGAATACGCCTCATTAACACGAAATGGAACGCTTGGCTAGCGAATCCATTACGTGGAAGTCCAAAGCGAAAGCTTGAAGTCCGAAGAGTGGAAGTCGTCTGCAAACTGACCGTTCTTTGTTTGCGTGAGGAGCGACCAATAGCGAACGAAATGCCCAATATGAGGGAGTGAGGAAACGAAGCAGCCATGTGCAGGACGAGACGATTCCTTGGGTGAGCCCAGTATCAGAGCGCTATGTGTCTGCTCTGCAATTATGGAAGCCTCCTTGGATGACGGGGAATACCCATCGTCTGCCTCTGCCTTCCCTTGAGGGTTGACCGTGATGTAGTTTGGTTGTTCTAATTTGACCAGCTGGAATGTGTACGACACCATAACAGTGAGAGCCAAAGGTCCCTCAAAAACCCGAATGGGAATATTGCTTGGCTGGCAAACCCATTCGTGGAAAGTCCGAAGCCAAAGTTCGCTGAGTGGATGTAGTTCGCATCGTGACCTCTCCTGGTATACGCGGGGAGCGGCTAACGAAATGCCGAATATATGGAAGTGAGGAAGTGAAGCAGCCATGTGCAGGACGTGATGATTCCTTGGGTGTGAATCCAGCACCAGAGCGCTATGTGCCGGCTCTGCAATTATGGAAGCCAACTTTGATGGCTGAAAATACCCATGGTTTGCCCCTGCCTTCCATGAGGGTTGACTGTGATGTCCTCGGCCGTTCTAACTAACCAGCTGGGATGTGGTCGACACCACAACAGTAAGAGTCGAATGTCTTAAGGCAATTGCGTCTAAAAGAAACACTCCGGATGAACGCAGAAGAAGAAGAAGAAGAAGAAGAAGAAGAAGAAGAAGAAGAAGATTACCCATGGACCCTGCTTACAACAACAATTAATGTGACTACTTTCTCGCTACTTAACAAATAGTAATTTAGTTGTATGCTACACAAAAAACCCTATTCTACACTAAAGCTACACGACTGATCTTTAATGGACGACTAATAGCTTCTTGTGTTCCAATGTTCAGTATCAGTGCCAGTTAGTGCATCTATACGTAAATGTTGCCCACCAAAAAATAATCTCATTGTCTTAGGTCTTAGCGACTTTAACCGTCGCGTTTCTCGTATAATTACTTTTGTACTGTAAACCGTCTTTACTTTGTTCTGTCCATAACTGTTACTGTAAACCGTCTTTACTTTGTTCTGTCCATAACTGTTACTGTAAATCCTGAAAGTATGTCGATTGACTGTATTTTATGCTGTCGGTCGTTATTTACTGTATTTTCTAATGTGCAATATGAGGTTGTGACAACTGCCTTGTGCATATTTTTTATTCAGTTACAATATACTGCATACCGTCTATTCACAGAAATAATTTTTAACAAGTCGAACTGCCTGTACTTAACATCAATGGAAGAACCATAAACAATCGTAGGTATGCTGACGATGCAGTGTTACTAGCAGAAAGCGAGCAAGAGTTACAAAATCTAATGGAACAAGTAAACAGGCATAATGCAGAATGTAGTTTAAATATTAACATCCAAAAAGTGAAAACTATGATAATTAGCAGTGGAATGGAGAGGCCACCACTGAACATCACAGTAAACGGAGAGATAGTAGAACAAGTAACAAGTTTCTCCTATCTTGGACATGTGATAACAGATGATGGCAGAAGTGAAACAGAAATCAAAAAGAGGATGGGAATGTCACAAATGTTTTTAACATCATGAAATCAGTATACAAATCTAGAGAGGTTAACAATGCATTTAAAATGAGAATTGTCATATGTTATCTATATTGAACACTAATATATGATACGCAAACCTGGACATTGAACAAGCAATTAGAAAGTCGAACAGAGGCCCTGGGGATGTGGTTTTACAGAATAATATGTCGTATTTCATGAAAACAAAAACAGTCAAATACAGATGTTCTAGAAAAACTGGGAATAAGACGAGAATTGGCGTAACAAGTAGAAAAGAGGCAAGTGTATTTCGGCATGTTAAAAGACTTAATACTCTTATAAAAACCATACTGGAGGGTAAGTTGAAGGCAAGCTAGCAAGAGGTAGACAACAATACAAGTGGGAAGATAACACGAAGAGATGGACGAACAGAGTCTGACAGAATGGAAATCAACGCGCGGGACAGACAGTGTTGGGGATCCATTGCAGCCAAAATTCATTGTGGAGACGGCATCTGGTTGATTTATTGAATATACTGTCTATTTCGTAATCCTAGAGTCATGTGTGTGTGTGTGTGTGTGTGTGTGTGTGTGTGTGTGTGTGTGTGTGTGTGTGTGTGTGTGTGTGTGTGTGTGTGTGTGTGTGTGTGTGTGTGTGTGTGTGTGTGTGTGTGTGTGTGTGTGTGTGTGTGTGTGTGTGTGTGTGTGTGTGTGTGTGTGTGTGTGTGTGTGTGTGTGTGTGTGTGTGTGTGTGTGTGTGTGTGTGTGTGTGTGTGTGTGTGTGTGTGTGTGTGTGTGTGTGTGTGTGTGTGTGTGTGTGTGTGTGTGTGTGTGTGTGTGTGTGTGTGTGTGTGTGTGTGTGTGTGTGTGTGTGTGTGTGTGTGTGTGTGTGTGTGTGTGTGTGTGTGTGTGTGTGTGTGTGTGTGTGTGTGTGTGTGTGTGTGTGTGTGTGTGTGTGTGTGTGTGTGTGTGTGTGTGTGTGTGTGTGTGTGTGTGTGTGTGTGTGTGTGTGTGTGTGTGTGTGTGTGTGTGTGTGTGTGTGTGTGTGTGTGTGTGTGTGTGTGTGTGTGTGTGTGTGTGTGTGTGTGTGTGTGTGTGTGTGTGTGTGTGTGTGTGTGT
>OY992879.1:84505754-84605545 GCA_963921405.1 Cepaea hortensis
ATTATTTCTACCGCCCTTGTACTTTCAAATAGTGAAGATAATGTCCTTATAATTTTCCACAAAGTTGTTTTGGATAGCTCTATGTTATTGTTCTTTCTGAACCAAACCCTAAGTTTTCTTACAGTCACTGTTTCTTTGGCATCCCGCATTTTTATAATGCTGGATAATCCTGGATATAAAATCCAAAATTTTTATAATTTTAGGAGTCTCTGTGGCGAAGTGGTCAAGCCTTTTGACTCGGGCTCCAAACGTCGTGGGTTCGATTCCAGTTCACGAGTTAAATTTTTCGGAGACTTCTGTGAGTCGTCGCTAGAGCTGCGGAGTTCGTGCTTTGTGCGATGCTTTCCGCGCTGCGGAAAGAGACCGAACCATATGGGATAGAACCCGGTGCAATGAAGTCGACCCTGTCGTATATCAAGCGACTTTTTAAAGCATTTTTATAATAGCTCGCCTTATGACATCTTTGTCAAAACTGTCTACAATAATCTTTCTACCTACCGTTTGGTTATTGCGTGGTGGTTTAATTCCAGATTCTTGCACCCTTTGACAAAATGCCCGTTTACTCAAGCCCAATGCATGCATTGTTCTTTATTCGGAATTTGTAATAGTATAAAACAGTTTCTTGCGATCAGCTTCTTGACAAAAATATGTGTACAACTTCATAGCGATTCTTTGAAGTGTACAATTTCGCATTAAAGCCCATTGAAAAATATTCACAAATTTCAATGTTAGCGATAAGTGATAAGATTTAAAAAAACAACAACAACATATTAATCAGGTTTCATGAAATAACCCACATTTTGAGACACCTCTGAACAGTCTTAGTTTGAACAACGCGGGGGGTTGGCAAAAGGCCAATCCTGTGAAAACACGTACAATATTCAAAATTGAGCCCTGATTGTCTGGCTACGCTGTAATACATTTAAAATTATGAATTTCATGTCAGACCCGTAAATTATATATCTCATATAAACAAACTTTAAAATCTGCTTTAAAATCTCCAGAACAAAATTTTATTTGTTGGGTGGACATAATGATAAGGTTATATAATAAATTTTATAATTTTCCCTCAGTTGGTTACTGAAATATTGATGTTTATATTGCGGCAAACAAATGTGGACATACTAAAGTTTGGGTTTACCTTGTGAAATTTTGCCTGACAAGGGGCGACAATTTACGTTTCCGATGATTAGAGATGTGAACATGATGTTAAACATCGCGCAGTTCTATAGCACAGTTAAAAAGAGATTTCAGCCATTACATCAGTGTGGTCTGTGTGGACACAGAAGGGCAGACCCAACAAGGTGGTGTGGACACCACAGTGTGTAGCGAAACTTAAATGTAGTCAGCTATTTTTGAATCATCCCATTGCAATTCTCTCTAATCTTGACTTACAATGTACCCTCAGGGTAGACGCATCATCGACGGGACCTGGTGGACGCGTGACACATGAGAAGAATCCAGTCATGCTTCCAGTGCCACAGGTCAGTAGTGAACTCTCGCCACTAGAAACTAAAGGTTCAAGTTTTCAACGTGAGACTCGAGCGATTATGGAGTCGATGTATGCAACGGTAGATATGCTCAATGGACAGATAAGTAATTGGCTGGACAGATCACCTATCAGTGACACTCCTACACACAGCAGCAATGAAGAACTCACGTATTCATCGATGGAGTATCTTACGGCTGGAGTATTCATGTGGTGTAAGATTAATACATGGAGAGGACAACACCAGCTTCTTCGACTTGCACTCCAGAAGCACTCCAGGGCATGGATCGACAAGGACAATTAACATTGCGTTCTTGTGTGTGTGTGTGTATGTGTGTGTGCGCGCGCGTGTGTTAAGTACAAACTGTTAACTTTAGAATATATTGTGTGGTGGGGTACAGCGGCGATGTAGTGCCTCAATATCTGTTAGTCATGTGTATTGGATATTATGTTATTGATCATCAGTTGCAGGTTTGCATTTGGTTTATGCATGGGGTATGTGTTAGGTTACTTGTGAGTACCAGCTATATTATCGAGGGGGTGGTTGAAATGAGCAAGAGATGGAGTACGAGGGAGACATACTCACTGTCACCCACGCATCGTTGCTTGGTCATACATGGGGAGATACATTACTCTCCCATCATTGAAAAACAATGTTTTCTTTTCAGGAGGGGTTAATGTAACATGCATGGGTGTACAAAAAACTGGGGTCACTGAACTAGCTAAGAATTTTCTAATAATAGCTGGGGTAACTAGGTCAGAGAAGAATGAGACGGATGTTAGGTCAGAAGGTGGAGATAGGATTTCAATACAAAGAGGGGCCTAAAAACAATGGAGTATATATCACGGAGATGTCAGGCTAAGGCACGAAGGCGCATAGAAAACGTCAGAGTAGAGCGGATGTGAGGTCAGAGAAGTCGATTAAGAAACTATAGAACAATGGGTAAGACCCAACACAGGGATTGCTAGAATACGTACGGACGAAGAGGAGGTCACTCATGAGATGCTAATACCTGATAGCAGAATAAGAGACAAAAGGAAACCCAAAAATTTAATGGTGGTGGAATGTACATTGAGGGCGAAAAGGGTTAAATGGTGTGGTTCGTGGGAGGTCCGCAAAGAGGGGATAAAAAGATAAGTCTGGACAAATGAGAGAGAGAGAGTGAGGTTTTGGCAGACAATGGAGGACTGAGGTCTGGCCAGTACAGAGGAATTCGGTGTTGAGTTAAATCAAGGAGACTTAACGGGGATCAGTGGAATTCTGAGGCTAAGTATTGGAGACTTAGCCAGTCTGTTAGCGGCAGCAGTGTCTGGACTACGATAAAGGGAACTAGCCAGTTAGTCGGGGTCTGGACTGAGGAGGAAATCTCAGCCAGGCATTCAGGGAGTGTGAAACAGGAACGACTCCGAGGAAATTAAGTTTGTACCTGTATCTATACTGAGACTGTGCTTGGAAATTCTGTCATGTTTGTTTCATCATATACCTGTATCATTAATAAAAAGGATGTGCGCGAAACGGTGTGTTTCTAGTTGCTATAGCTGTTCATAATTACACCTGCACTTTACAGACATACCGCTAGATACAATTATAGCCACTTCTATCTGTCACTCTGTCATAACACTTTGTGACACCCAGTCTGTCAGCATTTTGTTGTTACTCGTGAAACACCTAACCCATGTTCCCAGTCTGTCAGTATGTTGTTGTTACTCGTGAAACAGCTAGCCTATATTCCCAGTCTTTCAGTATGTTGTTGTTATTGTCAATGTATCCTCTCGAAGACTGCCAGTTCTAACAATGTCTTTAATTCCCATGCATTGGTCTTGAGATCACCTCAGCTTCGCTAAAAAGGCTTCCATTTATCGGAATGAGGCCGGCAGAGAGACTTACCCCCCTCCTAATCCGTTACCAAAGTGGCATCTTCATGGGAAATGTTTTGCAGAACTCTCTTTTCCTCTCCAAGCTCAGAAACCAAAGGGGTATGCAATAAGTGTAATGAAAGTTCACATCTACGGTGAAGCGCATTATGATGTAACAGGTCATGATTGACACAGGACAAAGAGATTGGCACGGATTAGGCCTTTGTGGCTGATGTTTCCTTCACAGATTCAGGGTAGTTTATTGCCAACAGATTCTGCTCATATGCCAGAAGTATATCTGACTGACTAACATGTATAGATTTATATCACTATTATTCATCATTCGGAATAAATTATTATCGTCATAAATGGTACTGCGGTTTTCCATAATCACAGCTTGGGCACGACGCCTCTAGGTAATGTAAGTATGGAGTACCATCTTTGATATGTATAGTTGATTGTGGGTGGGCTTAGTGTATTATTATGAAAACTTGTTATTTTCTTTAAAATCGAAAACAGATAACACGATAGCGTTAAAGACGTTAATGTAATGAATTTTGGCGTTGCTAAGCCGGACGAAAAGCCCACCCTTGCATTAAATTTTAGTGCAGTATTGATTGATAACACGTTGTTACATTAAAAGCTAACTACAGGATGTTGTTAACATAATATTACTAAAATTGTGTTCAACCCACGCGAGGACTGTTATTAATTCCCTGTCGTGATAAAGAACAATAATTTACACATTAGCATTGCAGGTGGTTAGAGAAACATGAGTTATTCAATCACTATAAATCTGAGTGATTAGATCGAGACTTGGTGGCCTCATCTTAACTAGAATTAAAAAATAACAATAAACCTGCCTTAATAATTGAATGACACTGAAATAGTAAGCGTATTATTTTTTCCTTCGACACGCACAGCTATATGTAAAGATAGAAAAAAAAATTAATTAGGTACGTGAAACTCTTGCAAACAAGTTAGCGATAATAAACTCAGACACAGTGTACATACTTCTCTTAGCGATATGTAAAGATACTCATGTGTTTCCCAGCTTTAAGCCAGTTTAAATGGAGTTGTATAGTAGCAGGACAGAGAGAAATGCTTCTCAAAATGATAGTTACACAAAATATGGTCTCATAAATGATTTTCAGTTTGGGCTATTTGAAATAATTAATTTCGTTGTTTTGTCTAGTTTAATTTCCATATTTGGTATTGCTGCTAATATTATCAATATTATTATATTCTTCAAGCAGGGATTCGCCACGACTGTAAACATAAGCTTCTTCGGAATCGCCATTTCTGATCTGTGTTGTCTTATAACGCTGCTGTGGGTGATAGTGTGGTTAAATCCCTTTATGAGCAACTCGGATGTTCCAGTGGCGTCGAGAGAGTTCCAGTACCTTACAGGGGCGTGTCCACATGCTGTTTGTGGGCGGATCACCAGCTACATCACAGTTTACGTGACCGCCGAGAGATGCTTGTGCATTTTGTTGCCTCTGAAGGTGAAACAGATTGTAACCCCGGTACGAACGGCTGTAGTTGTCTGTCTGATATTCATTATCAACATTTTGACCATCGTTCCTGAGTATGCGACTTCGTATTTAGATTGGCAGTTCTCTCCTGAACAGAACAAAGCGATTCTGAGTATAGCCTATAGGAGTGGCAGGGAACACGTAGTGTCTATCGTGTTCTTTCTTTACTGTTTGACAGGCATCTTGTCGTTTGCAGCACTGCTCGTATTTACAACAACATTAGCTATTAAGCTACAGGAGAGCTCGGAATGGCGTAAGAAGGCAACTGCTGGCTCTGCCACCAATAAAGAAAAGAAGACAGTCAAGATGATTGTAGTCATAGCTACTATTCTGATCGTCTGCTACATCCCAGGAACTGCCGTCAGCTTCACGACTTTTATCGAACCAAACTTCTACCTCCAAGGACGCTACTATAGGCTGCACTTATCCATGTGGTCTGTAGCATTTGTCTTCAATTCTCTCAACTCCAGCGTCAATATTTTCTTGTACTACAGAATGAGTACAAACTACAGAAACACGTTTAACACGACTTTCAGGCGCATGTGATTCCGATGGAAGTGTTTGGAGTAAGCGAGGAATGGCGATGCTGCAGTACCCAATAAATATCCAGTCATGTTTCTGTTTAGTTGTCTTCATGATTATCATCTTCCACTTTTGTTGTCAAGCGTCGTTGGGAGGGATAGTTGACGTGCCAACACTAAATAGTTTCACACATGTGATTGTACAATGTCTTTGATGTTGTCAATCCATTTTATTCTTGGGCGTCCTCTTGTTCTCGAATCAGATCTTCTTTGATGTAGCGCCATTGCTGATAGTTGATGGTGTTGCCACGGTAAATAATGTAGTAGGTAGACAATTAACAAGTAAATTGGGTTAATACACAGGGAGGGCACGTTTTCATATGCATTCGTATTTTCAACGTGTCGAATGAAATTGTGGCAGTTCTTGATTGTCCCATTTACATTGTCCTGTTTTTTGTTGTTAAAAGGCGCTGTGTTGTTGTTTCTTCTTTATTTCCCCCTCCTCCCCTTTCTTCTTCTCCGTCTTCTCTTCCTCCTCCCCCCCCCTCGTCCTCCTCCTCCTTCTTCTTCTGCGTTTCACTTTCCAGAAAGATGTACCACACCTAGTTAAGCACCTCAAGTCTCAGTGTGTCCGACTTCGGCGTACATTTGTGTCAGGTTTTCCTTCTCTAGGCATATTCCGTTCAAGGTCACTGGCTCTACCTTCCCGCCGGTTGGTTTTCTTTCCAAACAATTTTGCTAGGGCAATAGCCTTAAGGCTTATTCTTTACGATTTCCAACTGCCGTGGGATTTATAACGTGCGCAATTTGCACACGGAACATCCTGTTTTTTCGATCGTATCCGAGAAGGCCAGGTGTCAGATTTCACTCCCCAAGAGATTTTGATGACGTGTAATATTCTGAGATACATGTAGATATTGGACAAACCTTCAGCCCTATTTTGGAGACGAACTTTGTACCTTATGAATCTGAGGCAGACATACACAGTTTTCAGTCACGAACCTTATTAATAGTCTGATAGTTTCTTCTGAATACAACATGCAAACTAATTGTCAAATAGTTCTCCTAGCAATACATAATCCACACTAATTGTCCAATAGTTCTCCTAGCAATACTGCACCACCACTAATTGTTTATTAGTTCTCCTAGCAATACAGCATCAACACTAATGGTCCAATAGTTCTCCTAGCAATAACGCATCAACAATAATAGTCCAATAGTTCTCCTAGCAATAACGCACCAACACTAATTGTCCAATAGTTCTCCTAGCAATACAGGACCCACACTAATGGTCCAATAGTTCTCCTAGTAATACAGCATCCACACTAATTGTTCAATAGTTCTCCTAGCTATACAGCATCCACACTAATAGTCTAATAGTTCTCCTAGCAATACCGGATCTACGCTAATTGTCCAATATTTATCCTAGCAATACAGCATCACCGCTAATTGTCCAACAGTTATCCTAGCAATACAGCATAACCGCTAATTGTCCAACAGTTATCCTAGTAATACAGCATCACCGCTAATTGTCCAACTGTTATCCTAGCAATACAGCATCACCGCTAATTGTCCAACAGTTATCCTAGCAATACAGCATCACCGCTAATTGTCCAACAGTTATCCTAGCAATACAGCATACACATTAATTGTCCAATTGTTCTACTAGCAATACAGCATCAACACTCCAATAGTTCTCATAGCAATACATAATTCGCACTAAGTGTCCAATAGTTATCCTAGCAATACAGCATCCACACTAATGGTCCAATAGTTCTCCTAGCAATACTGCATCCACACTACTTGCCCAAAAGTTCTCCTAACAATACCATATCAAAACTAACTGTCCAACAGTTCTCATAGCAATACAGTATCAATACTAATTGCCCAACAGTTCTCCTAGCAATATAGTATCAACACTAATAATCCAACTGTTCTCCTATCAATACAACGCTCATAGTCCAAGACTTCACCTCTCACTATAGCAACAGCACTGTTAGTCCAATAGTTCTCATAGTAAAACAACTTCGACACTAATAATACTACTTTCTCTTCTTTATGTATCATTAAAAGTATAAAATGAATAAGTTCAAAGAAAGCAGCAGTCAACCTGAGTTTGTCTTCAAATAGAGAGGGTATAGGCTAGAATAATTTTCTCAGTTCTGCATATGTTGGACACTCCTGCAGCAAATGTTTAGCCATTATTTTACCAGTTCCACAGTTACATCCATCAATATCTCCCATCTTTAGTTGATTAAACATACGGTATTTCAGCTTGGTGTGCCCTGCGCGAAGTCCGGATATTGCTACTTGTGCTCTTACTTAAAGTTGGATTTTAGCCTCATATTTCTGGTGGCCTGGATGCTCTGACTTCCACGTGGTTCTATAATTGCTTCTTATAAATCTCATGTTCTCATATAGGTTATGTCTATTGTTATATAGTAAATGACAGGCTGGTAGAACGTGAACTGATGTGCACACACATCAGTGAACAAAAATAGATAGAATAGCACGATGTAGCACGATGAACGCTACGCCACCAAGTCGCGTTGATTAACAACAGGACTGTCACTTAGACACACTCTAGCTTCAGTCTTCAACAAGAGCAGTCACACCGCAGCGCTACACGTACACTAGTACAGACGATTAATTAGGACGCTCTAACACCCTCACCGATTGACAACCAGTAGTTCACTCAGACGACCATATATACGATTAGCCAACAACACTCCTCAATCGCAAGACATCGATCTCAGGTGCTGAATAATTTTAGCATATCCACTTAGTCTCAAACGCCGACCGACAATGCTGGGAGATCCTGAAGGTTTGACTGGCGGTGGACGTTAGCACCAGTCTCCAAACACACACACCATGGGGTATGTGGTTACAACACGGACACTGAGGGAGGCGTGATAGTGAGGGTTGTGGCGGGAGTACGCTGCATCCAGTGAAAGGTATTAAAGGCCTGAGTGCTGCCGGCTGGATGGTGTGCTTGTCATCCGTGTTATAACATAACCTCCTGATGAAATAAAAATCTTCTGATCATCGCTCCACGATGCGTTCCTGAGTACATGTCCTTTGCGTTGCTGTGATGGTCTTGGACGCAGAGTGCCGCCCCGCAAGCATTGACTGTTAATCTAGGGATCCTCAAGGTTATCATCATTACCCCTAGGACAATCAAACGATTCACCTCTCTGACACTGGGAAGAATGATCCTTTCATCACCATCAAATATGGAGAGATCCAAATAAACCTTCTGACATGGGCTGCTCGTCAAAGCAATAGTGGATCACTTGGATTATCGTCAAGGTGTCAGGTCGACATATTCAACCGCTGTGTCGTCCTCTGACTGAGTTGCCAGTGGTGAAGCACATGATCTACGGCTCGCTAAGAAACACAAGTCATCTAACAGAAGACACCACACATCATCATGACACACTCAATTTTTGTTTCGGATTACGCCGATCTGTAACGGCTGTAGGTCATATGGCGTATCCGAGGTCATCGCTCATCTATCGTCAGTTTTGCCGTACTGAACACGCTGACTGCGGGGTCGGTCACTGCCTGAAAGTCATCAAAGGTACCGTATCGGTACCAGTCATCGCCTCTCGCTAAAAAACCAGCTCTGCCCAAAGAGCTTCGTTATAGCCGCCTCTCACTAAAAGACCAGCTCTGCTCAAGGAGCTTCGTTATCGCCAGCTTTCACTAAAAGACCAGCTCCGCCCAAGGAGCTTCGTTATCGCCACCTCTCACTAAGGAGCTTTGTTATCGTTACCAGTTGACGTCTCTTATTACGAGACAAGCTATAACCAGGGAGCGTCATTTTGCTGACTGTTGCCGCATCTTGGTACAGTACCCGCTCTGCCCAGAGAGCCACGCTTTGCTGACTGTTGCCGCATTTTGGTACAGTACCGGCTCTGCCAGAGAGCCACGTGTTGCTGCCTGCGGCCTTATCCCGGTACGTTTCCCGCTCTGCCCAGAGAGCAACGTGTTCGTCGCCGACGGACGCCTCGTATACTCAAAATCAACGCTACTATCAACTCGACATTTGAATTCGACATCTTCTGAATTCTTCGTCGTTGAAGGACATCTCGTTACATCGTCAGAATCGAAACTTCTTCATTGACTGACGATCGTTTTATCAGTATCTGGATGGTCTTTACTTCGGATCAGTGGACGTGAGAAGGGACACCACACCTGATCTACGGCTTCTTGGAGGATCTCCATAAATAAGCTAAGCCATTGTTTGTGGCTTTTCACGTTCTGTTGTTATAGTCAGGATATTGTGATATTAACACATTATTTTCTTTCTTCTGTCATTCATCTCTCAAGGGACGTCATTCTGGTTGTATACGTCACTGTGTTATTTCTTGGTGTGTTGTACTAGCTCTGCTGTTTTCATAGTTTCCTGTGTTATTACATTCTTGGTAGTAGACTTACACTTGGCACAATCACATTACTTATTCTATCATTGTCTTTGTGCTTTGCTGATTTGCATAACATGTTTTGACATAGTGTTCTCCGTCTATTTTACCTCCGATTTAAGCACATCATGTCGTCTTTACAGGAGTTTATTGCTATTGGTAAGGATGCAGGCTTGTCAGGACCAGATTTATTGACCTGGTCAGAAAAACAGTTGCCGCATCTCAGGCTCATGAAAAAGACGAAAGAGACCCAGCTACACAATTGGAGAAAGAGAAAATTGACGCACAAAGGGAACAACTTGCTGAACAAGAAAGACAGAGAATATTTGAAAAAGAAAAAGCTGCCGCTGAAAAAGAGAGGACAGCTTCTGAAAATGAGAGAATTGCATCTCAGTTGGCTGCTGAAAAAGAACGATTTTTGCTTGAAACTCAACTGAAGGAAAAAGAGTTGGCTTTCAATCGTGAGAAGTTAGCAAGTGAAAAACTGCTGAAAGAAAAAGAATATGAGAATAATATTAAGATGAAACAGCTAGAGAAGGAGAAAGACGAGGAGATAGCCAAACGTAAGTTAGAAGCACATTCCACAGATTCTATTAAGAAGTATAGTGGGATCGTCAAGAACTTCTCTAATGGCGACTCAATTTCAGCATGGATTACTAATCTTGAGGTGATCGTATGGCATTACAGCGTACCGGAATCAGAGTGGCCCGTATTGATGCATAGACACATATCGGGAGAACCTCTGCAGGTTGGTGAGTTGATCCCGGATGAACTGCGCAATAACTACTCATATATTTGAAACCGTTTGCTATCGCATTTTACTCTTGACGAATTCTGGTTACGGTCAGCTTTCAAGGCTCTTACACCTAAGTCTGGTCAGACGTGTCTTGATTTTTCTGCTCAGACACAAACAACCTTTGATAAGTGGTTGCGTGCTGCTGACATTAATAACGACTTTAATAAGTTAAGAGATCTGATGATTAGGGACAAACTTATTTCTGTTCTTCCGTCATCTATGTCTACATTTCTTCTTGAGAACAAGTGCTCGTCCATTCAAGAGAGTAAAAGGGGAATTATACTTTAACACTCACAAAGACATATTTGCACATTGCACATGCCCTCTGGTGGAAACAAGTGCTTGTGACAGGTTTCCCCACAAATCTAAGGCACATGGCAATATAGCACAACAATACTCCAACTACTCATCTCAAGTGCGGGATAAATACCAAAATAAACATCAGCCTTACACTCCACACGGAAGGAAGGGTGTCTGGACGACGTGCACTCACTGCAAAAACAAACACGGTTCGTTGCAGATGTGCGACAAAAACCCAGATTTTGATAACTACATTAAAATATTAGCTGTTAGGAATAGAGACAGATGTAATACCTACCAGAAGCAGATGAAATGCTTCAAATGTAGGGCCTTTGGTCACGGGTTTCCCCTGTGTCCTTTAAGACGTATTTATAAGGAAGCAAACATAGGGATGCTAACGTCTAGCAGTAGTAGTGACTCTGATGACGTCACGCAAGCAAATACAGCTGAAATTGATTACTATCCCCTGGACCCAGCTTGTGATACGTGTCGGGACTTCCATAAGGATGGAAGTTTAACATGCGGACACCAAGTCCCTGTACAAGACACGAACGTGGTACAGATAACGAATGGGGCATTGGTGTTACAAAAGGCCATTGTGAATGGACTACAATGCAGCATGGTTCGTGACACTTGCGTCAGTATCGTTGGCACTCACAAGAGACTGATTAGGGACTCCGATTATACACGATTATACAGGGGAACGCGTTATTTATAGAACTTTTGGGGGGAGAAGAGAAAAATTTAGGATTGCGTGGGCTGATATCAACTGCCCATACTTTACTGGTAGAATTAAAGTCGCTGTTCTGCCTGACCCATGTGCGGAAGTCCTTCTGGGGAATATCCCAAATTTACAGGACGTTTCTCGGGAAGACATAGCACAGTGAGAAGCTAAACACGTGCTAGCAAATGCTGTCACTCGATTACAAACTCATAGAGAGAATCAGGTACTTCAAGACAACACATTGTCTTACTCACAAGTATTGCCTCACTTGGTGGAGAAGCCTGCAGATTTTGGTGCATTACAAGCCGCTGATTCATCGTTACAGCACTGCTTTACTCGGTTGGACCTTCCATCAAAAAATTTCGAAATTTGGTAAATGGTCCTTCACATTGCATAACAGCATTCTTATACGGGTATATGAGAAAAATGGTACCCAAGTATCCCAAGCGGTTGTGCCAACTCAATTTCGACAGAAAATATTACAGAAAGCACACGATTTTCCTTTTGCAGGACATATGGGCATTGCAAGAACATCCGCCAGGATTTTGTCGAATTTTTACTGGCCGGGTTTTACCAACGACATAGCAAATACGTTCAGTCATGTAGCGTATGTCAGAAGATGTCACAAAAGGGTCGACACCCTAAGGCACTTGTGCAACAGACGGATTTATCGTCCCACCCGTTTAAGAAGATTGAGGTTGATATTGTCGGACCCTTGAATACTATAACTGATAGGGGCAACAGATACATTCTTACAGCAGTTGACACTTGCCCTCTTTGGCCAGAAGCGTTGGCTCTTAAGAGAATTACCTCATCAGTCATTATCGGTACCTTTCTCTTATTGTTTTCTAGGATCGGTTTTCCTTTATGTATCTAATCTGTCAAAGGTTAACAATTTATTTCTGGGGCCACACAAGCTATTAGTAACATGTTAGGGATTAAAAAGATGTTTAGCTCTAGTTGTTACCCTATGTCAAATGGTATTAACTACACATATTCCTATATTGTTTACATTTTACGACAGATCTTTGATTGTATTAGAACATTAGGTCTGTCAGTAAAACCTAGTAAAACAGACATTGCATTTCAAGAGATTGAATTTTTAGGACACAAAATTTCTAATGGTTTTCTTTATACTGATCCAAAAATAGTGACGAAGATTCTCGACATTCGGTCACCAAAAACGAAGAAAGAAGTCAGAACCATGTTAGGTCTTATTAATTACTATCAAAATTTTATAAAGAATTTCACAGAAATGACATCGCAGTTGTCGGAACTGTTAAAGAAAGAACAACCGAATAAAATTAGATGGTCGGAGACTCATGAGAATATTATACAAGAAATAAAAACTACCTGCAGTTCTCCGTCCGTTCTCGGAATCCCAGATATGTCGAAAGACTTTGTCGTGCAGACTGATGCCAGTTCTCATTCTATTTCTTGCATTCTGTTACAACAACATAATGGCTTACTACATCCGGTATTATACTCCAGTAGGAAGCTGACACTCAGAAACGTTATGCTATTACAGAACTTGAGGCACTTTCTTTTGTAGAAGCCGTGAATAAATTCTCGAAATATCTGTTAGGGAAGAAATTCATGGTCATTTCTGACAACAAACCACTGAAAGTTTTTAAAGATGGTTCACCGAAAAATGCCAGAATTCACAGATGGGCATTGGTATTACAAGACTTTGACTTTTATGTGTCTCATATTCCTGGCAAGGACAACAATCTTGCAGATCTGTTATGTCGTTTATAATATTGCTTTACTTAGAAATACGGGAATTTTCCATTACTTATTGAGTCAGAATAAAATAATGTGGTATTTTAATTATTACTGTATTTTGACTGTAACACATTGCTGATATACCACATACATATTGTATTGTAATTGTACATTGTTAGTCACTTATTTATATTAATATTTCAGAATAGAATGGTATAGCAAGCTACAGTATATGCTCGTTGTTTCCGGCTGATGAACAATTTATGTGTGCCGGATGTAATTATTCGTGCCTGTGGTATGAACGTGGACTGATATTCGCACTATTCAGTTTTCAAATATGTGACGATTCGATTTCAACGCTGTCTTCAAGATGTTAAATATTAATGTTCGGTCACTATGGAACCGCCCCTTCGATAATATGGAATAAGTGAAAAGACACTCTTAGTTATTCATATTATATATATGAAAAGACACTCTTTTACGTAGTTAGTTAGTAAGAGTTAAGTTATATGTGTTGGTATTCCTATCGTATTTCATATTATTAATGAATTGAATGTTAGTTTATCAAATAACTAGTGATGCTAATTATATAGACTGTTGATAGTCGTAATATTATTAGAATAGTATCATACAGTGCTAGGTTATGCATTCGCTAAATTATTATTGGTAATTATATGTTTCATTTCATTTGCATATATGTAACTACTTAACATATATGTGATAGATAATAATCATGTATATGTATTGTCTAGCGTCGTGTGAATTGAAAGAATGCATGTACGGGGAATTAACAAAAAACAATACACATTCCATTGAAAATATTCCACACGAACAATAACAATACAATAGAGAATATTACAGTACACATGTATACAGATTTTAATATACACATTCCAAACTATACATAGTAAATAGATATAGTTATGGCATAATCTAAAGAACACATATAGTATACTTCAATAGAATAATATGGATAACATAAAGGTTATACAATAACAACATGTTAGGTGAATTTGGCGAATGACGGATGGATAATGTTGGCTTTCAGTAAGCTCGACATACTGCGATTCAGGCGTCAATGGAGGTCAGTTGCACATAGAAGCTAGTAATGACGTTGGGCATTCAACACAGGATAACATTTTAGTTACTGTAGGTGCTCGGGGTTACAGAGCCCTATAGTTTGTTTTACGAGGAGTCAGACGTTTATAACGACAACAGCCAAAAGTATAATAGATGTGCTGGCGGCGTCTGGACCTTGTGTTTATTTACAAGTAGTCGATTCGTTTATACGCGATAACAGCCATAAAAATAATAGATGTGCTGTCGGCGATCTAGACTTGCTTTTAATCCTGTGTCTGATGTGCACACGTTCTATGCTGTCTCATTGGAGCATGCTGTATCCCAACGACGATGGATTCGTAGATCGATTACGACTAAGAGTAATTTACTTCGCCTACGTCATTCGTATACATGTCTGATGATAATCAGATAAAGTAAATGTTTTTCAAACATTTTTTTGTGAAGGGGGCAGCTGTCATATAGTAAATGACAGGCAGGTAGAGCGTGAACTGATGTGCACACACATCACTGAACAAAAATAGATAGAATAGCACGATGTAGCACGATGAACGCTGCGTCACCAAGTCGCGTTGATTAACAACACGACTGTCACTTAGACACACTCTAGCTTCAGCTTTCAACAAGAGCAGTCACACCGCAGCGCTACACGTACACTAGTACAGACGATTAATTAGGACGCTCTAACACCCTCACCGATTGACAACCAGTAGTTCACTCAGACGACCATATATACGATTAGCCAACAACACTCCTCAACCGCAAGACATCGATCTCAGGTGCTGAGTAATTTTAGCATGTCCACTTAGTCTCAAACGCCGACCGACCATGCTGGGAGATCCTGAAGGCTTGACTGGCGGTAGACCAGTCTCTAGACACACACACCGAGAGGTACGTGGTTACAACACGGGCATTGAGAGAGGCGTGATAGCGAGAGTTGTGGTGGGAGTTCGCTGCATCCAGTGAAAGGTATTAAAGGCCTGAATGCTGCCGGCTGGATGGTGTGCTTGTCATTCGTGTTATAACATAACCTCCTGATGAAATAAAAATCATCTGATCATCGCTCCACGATGCGTTCCTGAGTACATGTTATTTGCGTTGCTGTGATGGTCTTGGACGCAGAGTGTCGCCCCGCAAGCACTGACGGTTAATCTAGGGATCCTCAAGGTTATCATCATTACCCCTAGGACAATCAAACTATCCACCTCTCTGACATTGGGAAGAATGATCCGTTCATCACCCTCAGATATGGAGAGATCCAAATAAACCTTCTGACATCGATATCAGGCTGAGGTAGTCATCCGCCTTCCTTGGCAAGTCTAACGATTTCTTCACATCCAGAAATGTTGCAGTGTTAGGGTATCCATTCTATTACAATTATTTTGGATATCTGAAATAGCTCATGTTGTGCTGCTCTTAGGTATGCTAGTTCAGCGGTGTTTCTGCTCTTTATGATTGAAACACTGACTTCGCATCAGTAAAGAGAGCGTAAGACTTGAGTGGGTTAAAAGAAATAATGGTAAACTACTGAACGTTAAATTTCTTAGAAAATAACAAAACGGATAATAAATGCTTGTGTTGATGCGACGTCAAGTAAAGGTTACTTTTGAGATTTTAATTTTAAAAACTGTAGCAAGAAATTTAGTACGTGTCAAATCTTGTCTGTCCTTATTGTCTTTATAAAATTGTTTAAAGTATATTTCAGCTTATGGAACTTGTTTACACGTCTTGATTCGTATCTGGCATATGGTGATAGTACTATATTTTTTACAGACCAATCAGCGCAGGAGGAGCTGATGTGGTCAATACATGCCGGCAGCCTTTACTTCTGAGGACATTTCCTGGTATATAATTTTCGTTGGGTCCATCTGGGAGCCCAGATTAATTATATAATCAATCTCGAAGCGAATTTAAATGTAAAACCACATGGCCACCGAAGCGATGTTTTAGTAAATTCCAAATACAATGAACACATAAGTGCCAATGTGTGCCACCCTATATGGATTAGAATTCTTCTTCTTCTTCTTTCGTTCGCCTGAAATATGTTTATAACTGCAATGTTGTCTCTTGTATGAATCGAACATTCTTTTTTAGTTCACCCAGCGGCCCGTAGCGTTTATCTTCCACTGTTGTCTCTCTAGGTCAGAAGGTTCGCCTGGATATGTTTTAGTTTGGGGAATCCTGGAGTATGTGCTCTGCTGTCTGCGACGCCAAACCACATGTGCACATGGCTGAGTCACCAATCTTGAATTTTGTATACATGTGGTTGCGTAATCTATTGTGTCCTGTTCTGAGGCGCAGAAGACTGACCTGTTCTGGTCTGTCCATGACGTGGTAGTCGTCTTGAGTAAGGTTTGGTGGCCTTCTGACTGATTTGAGCATTCTTTTCTTTTGGTGGTATGTAATGGGCACATCAAGTTGTTCTTCTTATGCTCCTTCCTTAGCCAATCGATCAGCTCTGTCGTTTCCGGGGACTCCACAGTGGGATGGTATCCACTGTATGGTGACCTTATGCTGACTGCTAAGTTCAGAAAGTAGTGTCCTTAGTACTGGCAATTTCCCAGACAGGAGAGCCTCTATTAAGGATTTTGCATCTGTCAGTATCACCACACACAGGTTGTGTACCATCACTGGTATTTTGTTATTTCTCTGTTGCTATCTTGATTGCCTCAATTTCAGCATCGTAGTTATGGCAGTACTTTTCTGTTGGAACTCTGGCCGTGTCTCTAGTATTATTTGGGTATTCTATGTACACTCCCGCTCCTCCATTTCGAACAGCATTTTGTGCTGACCCATCTGTGTAGACTCGAATCCAAAGATCCTGTGGGTATTCGTCATCAAGGAAACTGAGAGTGGCTGTTCTGCGCTGTACACTGTTCTGTTCTTCCTTGTCAAATATTCCTCTCACTTTTGTCTGGATTTGTAGCTATAGTCTATGTTCATCTTTCCACGTGGTTCGCTCTGGAATTGTTGTCAGGGGGATACCAACTATGGGCAGACTGGTGGTTTCTCTGCAGAGTCGTTTGGCCTGGTGGATAAAACTACTTCTTTTCAACCGTCCCATAGCTAAGTTTTCAAATCTGTTCTTCATATGGTGGCCTGGCAAGCTGAGGAACTTTTCTGCTTGTTTTAGCGATTTCGTATCTCTGCGCTCTCTCAGTGCTTGTGTCCTCCCCATATTCTCCATTTCCACTATAGGGGTTGATCTCATCCCTCCTGTGGTAACTCTAAGTGCTTGATTTTGCACCTTGTCCAGCTCTTGTGGTGTGGTTTTTGATGCTGAGCACCATGCAGTTGACCCGTATTTCAGGTATGGTCGTATGCTCTGTTGATAAACTTTGCTAAATATTTTCCCACTGGCTCCCCATGAGGTTCCACTTAGCTTTCTCAGGATGGCTATTTTTCTTCTGGCTTTTGCTACTGCTTTATTTATGCGCTTTCTCCATGTCAGTCTGTCATCAAATGTTACTCCAAGGTATGTTGGTTCTTTATCTTCTCTTAGATGTGTTCCATTTATCTGGATGATCCCTGCCTATTGCTTTGGAGAGAGAGTAAATAGAGTGGTGCTGCACTTGTCAGTGTTTATGCTGACACACCATCTATTTGCCCATGCAAGAAGTGTATCTACATCTCTTTGTAGCAATCTGGTGGCCACTGATGCATTTTCATTTGTGCTCCATAGATCCAGGTCATCAGCGTACATTACCGCTTTAATTCTATGCGGTAGATTAGCAACGAGATCATTGATGAAGATTAGAAAAAGTGTGGGGGACAAGACTCTGCCCTGGAGAACACCGTGACTCAGTAGTACTTTCTTGCTCTTGAGTTCGTCTATCTGTACTCCGGCTCTTCTATTGTGCAAGTATGCTTTCACCCATTTCTTCTTCTTCTTCTTCTGCGTTCATCCGGAGTTTTTTTTCGGATGTGATTGCGTTGTGCCTGTTTACAGCAGAGCTGCGTTCTTGCGCCGTTAGGCCGACACATCCGACTTCTGCGGGCATTTGTTGACCGGGTTAACCTTCCCGGGGGTTTCTTAGGACGTTTGACTCTCACTGTTGTGGTGTTATCCCCCATCCCAGCTGGCCCATATAGAACAGCCAAAGATCCTGGTCAGCCCTCAAGGGAAGGTAGGGGCAGACCATGGGCATTCCCCGCCATCCAAGGAGGCTTCCATACTTGCAGAGCCGATACATAGCGCTCTGGTACTGGGCTCACCCAAGGAATCTTCACGTCCTGCACATGGCTGCTTAGCCTCACTTCCGTATATTGGGCCTTCCGTTCACCATAAGCTGTTATTCCGGAAACCAGAAGTATGCAGTCTGCAGATGACATCCACACAGTGAGCTTTCGATTCGGACTTTCCATGTAATGGATTTGCTATCCAAGCAATATTCCATTTCGTGCCACTAGGACACTTTTACACCTTTTATGAAGCCCACACAGTAGGCTTTTGATTCAGACTTTCCACGTGATGGATTTGCTATCCAAGCAATATTCCATTTCATGCCACTAGGACACTTTTCACCTTTTATGAAGCCCACACAATGGGCTTTTGATTCGGACTTTCCACGTAATGGATCTGCTATCCAAGCAATATTCCATTTCGTGCCACTAGGACACTTTTCCACCTTTTATGAAGCCCACACAGCGAGCTTTCGCTTTGGACTTTCCACATAATGGATTTGCTATCCAAGCAATATTCCATTTCATGCCTCTGGGTCTTCATGCACCTTTAGATGTCAACCTGTATGTAGTTAAAGTAAGCTGCGGTCAACTTGAGCTTGTTGATATCCCCATAGAGCTTGTCCTCAAATGAAGCAGGTGTGGGCCAAAATATCTTTCTCTGTTCTGCATACATTGGGCAATCCTGCAGCAAATGTTTTGCTGTCATTTTTCCAGTTCTACAATTACATTCATCGGTATCTCCTATCTTTAGTTTATTGAACAAGTGGTATTTCAGCCTGTTATGTCCTGTGCGGAGTCTGAATATTGCTACTTGTTCTCTTCGGTCGAGTTTGTAATATGCATCATTCTTCTGATGGCCTGGATGCTCTGATTCCCATTTGGTTCTATAAGTGCTTTTTATCAACCTCTTTGCCTCATTATAGGTTATGTCTATGTCAGGCTGTGGTAGTCGTCCGCCCTCTTTTGCCAGTCCGTCAGCCTCGTCGTTTCCAGGTATACTGCAATGTGATGGGATCCACTGTATTACAACTTTTTTGGATTTCTGGCATAGACCATGGAGTGCTGCTCTTAGGTCAGTTAGTTCTGTGCTGTTATTGCTCTTCAGTATTGAGACAGCTGACTTTGCATCTGTGAAGATAGCTATTTGCTTCTCTTTATTTTCCTCCATCAGGAGCATTTCTGCTGCAGTTTTCAGAGCCTCTACCTCCGCTTTGAAGTTACTTGAAAATTTTCCAGTTGCCATTGAATGTGTTTTTTTCACTCCATTTTTTAAATTTAGGAGAATTCCTCCTCCTCCATTCTCTATTGAATTTTTGGCTGATCCATCTGTATATGCATGGGTCCAATTCCTGCTTGGGTAATGTTCTTTTATGTAGTTTAGGGTTATTTCTCTTCTTTCGGTTTCATGCTGAGTGTTCTTTTTCTCAATACCAGGAATGTTTTCTATCATCTCAGGCAGTTGCTGCTGTCTCCAAGCTGGGAACTTGTGTGCATTGTAAATGGGCTTGACTGTTGATATGTTAAGTATAGGATCTGCCCTAATCCTTCGTTTTGCAGTTTCTACAAAGTTGCTACGCTTCAGTCTTCCCTTTCCAAAACCATTAAATCTGTTGTACATAGGGTGGTCTGTCAATCTTCTAAATTTTTCTGCTTGTTGCTCGGCTCTGCTATCTCTTCTATCCTGCATTGGTTGTAAACAAGCGATCTTTTCTAGTTCATTAATAGGCATTGTCTTCAGGCTTCCAGTTATGATTCGCATTCCTTGGTTTTGGACTCTACTTATTTTGTTAAAGTTTGACTTAGCTGCTGTTGCCCAAGCTGCAATGCCATATTCCAGTACTGGCCTCACCCGTCCAGTATATAACTTCTTGAGAACTTTCTCATCTGCTCCCCATGTTGTACCAGCAAGCTTTTTCATGATTGCCATTCTCTGCCTTGCTCTTGTTCGATTTTTCTCAACCTGTGTCTTCCATGTCAGGCGACGATCAAAGGTGACACCTAGATAGTTTGGATTTTCTTCATGGCGCAATATTTTTCCATTCAATACCAGGTTAGGTTGCTGAGTTTTATTTGAGAGGGAGAACACTGTGCATGTTGTTTTCTCCTCACTTATCTTCACTAGCCATGATTTTGACCAGTCCTCTAGCGCTACTAAGGCTTGCTGTATTCTGCTGTTAGCTGTACTAATATATTCTTCAGATGTCCATATGGCTAGGTCATCTGCAAAGGAGGATGTGTGTACTCTGGCTGGAAAATTTTCTGTGATGTCATTTATATATGCTAGGAATAATGTTGGTGAAAGAACTCCTCCTTGGGGGACACCTTGCCCCAACAGCATCATTTTGCTTGTTTGTCCTTGTACTTTTGTCCTGGCAGTTCTGTTCTCAAGGTAGTGGCTGATCCATTTATACATTTTTCCACAAACATGCATGTTTTCCAGTTTTACTTTCAGTCCTTCCTTCCATACTTTATCAAATGCTTTTTCTAAATCTATCCAGACTGCTAGTATGTGCTTTTTCTCCTGGAAGGCATCCTCTATTTCCTGAGCTATATAGGTTATTTGATCTTCAGTGGATCTGTACTTTCTGAATCCTGCTTGGTGTGGTGTTAAGAGTTTGTTTTCTTCCAGATGCCATGTTAGCCTGCCATTGATAATGAGTTCCATTAATTTTCCTACACAGCTAAGTAGACTGATAGGTCGATAGCCACTTGGTTCTTCCAGGTCTTTTCCTTTCTTTGGGACTGGTATTAGTATAGCTTCCTTCCATGCCTGAGGGACTATTCCTCTCTTCCAGCTGTTATTTAGGACTGCTAGTAGTTTCTTCTTTGCCTTGGTGCCTAGTCCTATTAGCATTTCATTTGTGATTCCATCCTTTCCTGGTGATTTCTTCTTTTTTAGGGTATTCATTGCCTGTTCCATTTCTTCTATTGTTAGATTTGCCATCATATATTCTGCTGCTGTCTCTGTATTTCTATGATGTATCTGTTTGCCTTTGATTGCTTTCTTCTGTTCGGTTGTAATATCAATGTGGTTTGCATTTGCATAGTATTCCATTAGTGCATTTGCAGCCTTTTTTCCTGTAAGCAAGGCATTTACTTGTTTAATTGTTATTTGTTTGTTTCTAGGTCCTTCATTGTTCATGGCTTTCACTAGTTTCCATAGTTTGTTTCCATCCCGGTCAAAATTCAGGTTTTCTGTTTTTTCCCTCCAACAATCTCTTGTTGTTTGATTTACTGTTCTTTTATATTTTGCTGAGATGGCTTTGAGAGAGATGTTCGCTTCAATTGTTTGTTCTCTCTCTGCTGTCTTCCTGGCATCTTCAACTTTGTCCTCCAAACTTTGTAGTTCTTCAGTCCAGTATGGTTTGTAATTTTTCCTCTCTCCTCTAGGAATGGACTCAGTGGCTGCCTGTATTATCGCTCTGTTTAGACTTTCCACCATTTGATTTGTGTTGCCATATCGTGTATTTATGTTTTCACAATATGTGTCTGTTAGTATGGCAAATCTGTCCCAATCTGCTCGTTTGTAATTCCAGCGGGGCAAGGGCTTTTGCTCCTGTGGAACATACTCCATATTCATTACAAGCTTGATTGGTCTGTGGTCACTACCTGCTAATTGGTCCAGCACATGGCGATCGATTTTGTGGAGGATGTCTCCTGTGCAGAAAGCTAAGTCTGGAGTAGAAGTGGTAAGCCATCTTCTGGAGTAGAAGCTCGGTGTGTCATCCGCTTTGTTGAGTAGATGGAGATTTGAGTCTATTTCCCAGTCCTCCAATTCATCTCCTCTTTTGTCAGTATCTGGGTATCCCCATCTTTCTGAACGGCTTTTAAAGTCTCCGACAATAATGCAGTTTGTGACAGTTATTTTCATGTTTGAGAGTGTAAGGTCCTTATCTGCTGGGCTATACAGATTGTAGATTTTTATTTTCACGTCCTTTATCATTATATCAACACCTATAATTTCCGTTTGGTTGTCAGAGATCACAGATACTTCGCTGCAAGGTATTGTATTTCGTGTAAGTATTAGAACTCCTCCTTTGTGTCCTTCGCGGTCGAAACGTGTGGCCTGATATCCTCTGACTGAGAATTTGTGATTGGCGTTGAGGTGTGTCTCTTGAATGCATGCCACATCTATTCTATCTTTATGAAGACGCTGTGTTAGGGAGTCTTTCTTCTTGTAAACTCCTTCGGCATTCCACTGTAGTATGTTGAGTGTCCGGGGTATTTGGTCAATAGCTCTTAACCTACTCCTCTGTGCCTTGACTCCACAGCACAGGGGAAGGTGACCACCAGTAGTCATGGGTGGACCCCCTCGAACTTTTCTGCTTGTATTAGTGTTTTTGTATCTCTGCGTTCTCTTAGAGCTTGTGTCCTCCGCATTTTCTACATTGCTACTATAGGGGTTGATCTCATCCCTCCTGTGATGACGCTAAGAGCTTGATTTTGCACCTTGTCCAGCTCCTGTAATGTGGTTTTTGATGCTGAACACCACGCAGTTGACACGTATTCCAGGTGTGGTCGTATGCTCTGTTGATAAACTTTGCTAAGTATTTTCCCACTGGCTCCCCAAGTGGTTCCACTTAGCTTTCTCATGATGGCTATTTTCCTTCTGGATTTTGCTACTACTGTTTTGATGTGTTTTCTCCATGTCAGCCTGTCGTCGAATGTTACACCAAGGTATGTTGGTCCTTTATCTTCTCTTAGGGGTGTTCCATTTATCTGAATGATTCTTGCCTTTTGTTTCGGTGAAAGGGTAAATAGAGTGGTGCTGCACTTGTCAGTGTTTATGCTGATACACCATCTATCCGCCCATGCAACAAATGTATCTACAGCTCTCTGTAGCGATATGGTGGCCACTGATGCATGTTCATTTGCGCTCAACAAAACCAGGTCATAAGCTTACATTGCCGCTTTAATTCCATACGGCAGATTAGCAAAAAGATCATTGATGAAGATTAGAAAAAGTGTTGGGGACAGGACTCCGCCCTGGGGAACACCGTGACGCAATAGTACTTTCTTGCTCTTGAGACCGTCTGTCTGTACTCGGGCTCTTCTGTTGTGCAAGTATGCTTTCTCCCATTTGTACATTCTTCCATTGACTTTACAGTTTCTCAGTTTCTTCATCAGACCTTCTTTCCAGACTTTGTCAAAGGCTTTTTTCAGATCTATCCATGTCACAAGTACCAGTTTCTTCTCTTGGAATGCATCCTCAACTTCTTGAGACAGGTAGGCTGTTTGATCTTCCATAGAGTAGCACTGCCTAAAGGCAGCCTGCTGTGGCACAAGGATGTTTTCACTTTCAATGTACCATTGTAGTCTGTGATTGATGACGCGTTCCATTGTTTTGCAGAGACAGCTGGTGAGGCTAATGGGTCTGTAGCTGGAGGCAATAAAACTGTCTTTCCCAGATTTTAGGAGGGGTATCATGATTGCTTCTCTCCAGACTTGTGGAACACTGCCTAAGGTCCATGTGTTATTAAAAATCTGTAGCAGCTTTGCTTTGGCCTCTGTTCCTAGGTTCCTGATCATTTCATTGGAGATACCATCAGCTCGTGGTGACTTTCTCATTTTAAGTTTTGATATGGCTAGCTCCAGATCACTGAATGTGATAGGTGTCTCCATAACCGCATGTACAATATATATATATCATAATGCGACAATTTTATGTCACATTGTGACATTGTTATGCATTATGTACGCATCAAAGTACATTTTGTGACAATTACATGTCCCGTGTAAGTGATTCTTTAAAACGCACATTTATTTATTTTTTTGTTCGCTTTGAGCTCAAGCGTAGTACATACACATTCAACTACTTCTAATGCACTGCACTGATTTTTCCATGCGGATTAGCTTTCTCTATTACCAGTGTCTCTCGCCAATCAGGTGAAGCATTCCGACTTCTGAGGTACTTGTAATTTACGTCCCCAAGTCAAGGACGAAAAGTCAACATTTTAGTCCACCTCACCGGTGTAGCCGGTCTCCCTGGCCTAGAGTTTAGCGACTTTCTCCGTAATCCCGTATATCCACGTGAGGAACGTAACTTGCGCGAGAATCAGTAGCGGTTCTCGCCGCGTTGGTAACTTAGGGGTATGCGAGCCGGCCGCTCAGAAAGCAAAGGCAAACTACTGAGCGTAATCTTGCAAAGAAATCAACAGTCAGCTGAAAGATGTTGATGTTGACAGCGATGTCCTGTAAAGGATATGCCAAAAAAAAAAAAAAAAAAAACCGGTGCAGGGGCTGAACCCACTGCCTCGACATCAACACACCGGAAGTTTAAAAGCGAGCACCCTGATAATTCTGCCATGCTGACCCCATGTACGATAATGAAACCACAAATGTTGAACGGAGGTGAATTTGCTGATTGCAGGACTTTGCGATCAGCCCCAATACCAGGTTAATTTTCTAAGCAATTTTACGATCAGTAGAACGAAGGTACATTGCTAATATTATGTTAGGGATGTTATGAGAATCCCAAGAGACGACGGAACTGGGCAAAGATGATTAATTTCTTGGGAAATTTTGGAGAGGCTAACCACCCAAGCATTACTGTGTTGTCAGACAGAGCTGTGAATCTTCATGACAAGATGGGACGAAAGGGGAAAATGTCCTGCTTATAGTAAAAGGTATATCTTTATACACGGTCAAAGCAGCCAAATAGCTGCTGATGCTATATCCACTTAATTTTCATTGTCCACGACTTGCGTAGCGTTAGTTAGTTGCATATCCTTCACGGGACGTCGCAGTCAACCCCAGCATCCTTTGGCTATTTGTGATCTCTTGGCAAGTTTAATAATTTGCCATTGCTTTCTGGAAAGACCAGCACACATAAGATTGTAGGAACGACTACGCAAGGCAATCTGCTACCAAATCGCCGGCAGCTGTGTTTCGAAGGCGGTACGCGGGATTACGAACTGCGTTAGTCACCCTTTCGCCTCAGCGCCGGCTTAGGGTAGCTGAAAAAATTCGTGGGAACTGTTATGATGTTAACTATCTACTTTCTATCGTGAGCGAAATATACTGTTATGATGTGAACTAGCTACTTTCTGTCGTGAACAAAATATACTGTTATGATGTAAACTAGCTACTTTCTATCATGAACAAAATATACTGTTATGATGTGAACTAGCTACTTTCTATCGTGAACAAAATATACTGTTATGATATGAACTAGCTACTTTCTATCGTGAACAAAATATTCATCAAAGCTCCACTATGAATGCAGCAATTCAAAGAAATCGTCGTCCCAGTGCCTCTACCTCCAGAATCTGTACTCAAGCTGGGGAACCTGGATCCGAGCAGCATTTGATTAATATAACAGCTACGGTAAGACTGATAACGTTGTTAGTAGTTCCAGATAACACGAAGATCCATTGATTAAAGTAATCAAGCCGCTGTTTTCAAGCAAAACCTTGTCTGAAAGCCTCATTTGTAACAAGCCCAACTTCAGAACCATACCAGCAACAATGGCTCAACTTTCAATAGAATGTTTAGAACTATGTCCATGTCTTAAACTTGTGAAATCCCTTCCTTTTCTCTATTAACCCTACTCCATTACATCTCATCCACCTGCGTTCCCAATTCTTAACCCTTTGAAAATAAAGTTTGTTCGTTCGTTCGTTCATCAGAGAAGTTATAATTAGGGCCCATCCCATCCCCTCAACAGAGAAGTTATAATTAGGGCCCACCCCATCCCTCAGATAAATAATCCTGTAAACGATTCAGCAACATTTCGGCTATTAATCTGAAATGATGCAGGTAACAAATTAATTGAATTTTGCACAGAAAATGAGTTAACGATAGCCAACACACTTTTTAAACAACACCCAAGAAGACTCTTCATATGGAAGTCCCCGGACAGTATGACCAAAAATCAGATAGACTATATTTTTATGTAAAGAAGATGGAGATCAAGCATAACATCTGCAAAAACCCAACGAAGTGCAGACTGTGATACAGATCATCAGTTATTAGAAGCAGATCTGAAATTAAAACTCAAAAAGCTTACCCGAGAACCAAGGCCACTTCGGTTTGGTCTCACAAAAATACCGGATGCATACAACGTAGAAGTGAGGAATCGTTTTGGGATCTTGATGTCTGTACAAGAGGAAATGACACCTGATGAACTAGCGGTACAAGCTAGAGATATCTTGATAACAGCAGCCAAGGATTTAATTCCGACCAGGACTAAGCAACATAAGCCATGGATTACATCAGACACGTTACAATTAATAAAACAACGAAGGGAACTGAAAAAGAAAGGAGGTGAATCTGATAACAGCAAGATGAAGTATAAATCTTTAACACGAGAAATAAGAAAGTACACAAGAAAGGACAAAAACCAATATATACTAAATTGTTGTATTAAGATAGAGCAATATCATAAGAATGGAAGAGATTACGAAATGTTCAAAGAAATGAAGTTATTGACAAGAAATGTTCAACCTCAATTAAATTTTATCTGTGACAAGTTGAGAAATACCTTAACAGTAGACAAATTCTAGAAAGATGGCACGAATACCGCAGTGGAATGTATGATATGAATGACTGTGAGGATATGAATGATATACATGAACCAACGACAGCAGAGACAGAACCTGAACCCTCATTAGATGAAATTGCATGGAAATAAAGAACCTGAAGAATGGTAAATCACCAGGATGTGATGAGATACCAGCTGAACTAAAGCGGGAGGGGAAGAAAGCATACAAATCTATCACGCATTTTGTAAAAAGATATGGAAATATGGTACATGAACTATCTTCATTCCAAAACCAAAAAAGAACAACCTGAAATTATGCACCAACTATAGAACTGTTGCTCTGATCAGTTATGCAAGTAAACGTCTACTAAAAATCATAATGGGAAGACTTCCTAAGAAAATGGAAGAAGAGTTTAACGTGATTCAAGCTGGATTTAGACAAGGAAGAGGAACAATAGATCACATACTCAACAAGAGTTTAATAATAGAGAAGCGCAGAGAATTTAATGTAAACCTATTCTCATATTTTGTGGATTATTCAAAGGCATTTGACTGTGTACGACATCAGAAACTTTGGGAAATCATGAAGAATATGGGCTTTCGATTACATGTAGTACAACTCATAAAAATGCTCTATCTAGACGAACAAGCCATGGTTAGAATAGATAGCGAGACATCAGACTGCTTTGACATCAAGCAAGGAGTCCGTCAGATCTGTGTGCTGTCACCCTATTTGTTTAACCTGCGCGCCGAAAATATAATGAGAAATGTCAGAGATGATATAACCAGGGAGCAATATGATGCCCTAAATATCGGCGGTCAAGAAATACCAGAGATTCGATATGCTAATGATACAGTATTGCTGTCCATATCACAGAATGGTATAGAAAATTTAATAATCTCAACACAAAGAAATAATGAAAATCACAGCTTATATAGTAACATAGCAAAAATAAAGATAATGCATACAGATAAAACTAATACGGAGAAAGAAATATATGTTAATGAGGAAAGATTGGAGGCGGTGGAAAATTTTGAATATCTTGGGTCATTGATTACCAACAATGGTGACACAATGAAAGAAATTAAACGACGACTATCAGTTGCTCTTCAGAGACGAAAACAACTGAATAAATTATGGATTGGGACAGACAGAACTACAAAAATTAGAGTTTTAAGAGCATGCATCTTTCCCATTGCAACATACGCCTTTGAGACCTGGACACTTACTAAACAAGCTGAACAGCGCATACATGCCTTTGAATACAAATGTTATAGACGGGTTTTAAGAATATCTTGGGTAAAAAAAAATAACAAATGCATCCATACCTCAAGAGCTGAATATTGAAGAGGGTTGGCTATTAAAGACGATAAAACAAAGAAAATTCAAATATCTTGGTCACTTGAAACGTCATGAAAGGTTGGAGAGAATAATAATGGAGGGGTATATGCCTGGGAAGAGAGGAAGAGGAAGGCCAAAGAGAAGATCGGTGCAGGATGTGGCGGATGATCTCCAGATGGGTGTATCGGACGCGGGACATCTTGCTTGTGATCGAGAAGATTTCCGGAAGGTTGTTATGGGAGCGAGGTTCTGCAAAGGACATGCTACTGAATGAATGAATGAATCTGAAAGGGCTTATTGTCCATAGGGATAATGTTGAGAGTGAGTTAAATGTAGCCCGTGACATTGCGCTTGCCATTGCGTTTACAAAACAGTAAAGTGTATCATCATCTCATCTGGTTCCTCTTGTACCTTGCGGGATTAAAATGAAAACTTTACATGTTTTGTGTGTGTGGGTGAATGTATTCTGAAGAAGTATAGAACAAATGAATCATTTTTCGATGTAGTCACCACTGAATCTTCTTTGGGTTGTCCAAGCAGGCGGAAATCAATTGGATCTAGGTCTGGCAAGTACGGGAGAATGTTGTACACACTGAAAGTGGAGGTCTTCGATGGTTTCAACTGTTGCACGGGCAGTATGGGTTCGAGTATTGATGTGTTGCAAACGGACACTTTACTCAGAAGTCCACGTCGTTTTGGTGTGATTGCAGGTCGAAGATGATTCATTAAAAAAACTGTATACGTATCACTGATGACAGTTTTCCCTCTTTGCATGTAGTCCTCTAAAATAACGCCCTGTTCATCCCAAACAGAGAGTCAGCATAACCTTTCTTGCAGTTGACTGCGTGCGAAACGTCTTTGGTTTCAACGAGGAGGGATGGCGGCATTCCTTGCTCACTCTCTTCGTTTCCGGCTCGTGGTTGTGAATCCAGGTTTCATCTCCAGTAACAATTCTTGAAAGGAAACCATCACCTTCTGCTTCAAAGCACTGGAAAAGCTCTTGACAAACATATATGCGTCGTTTTTTCAATTCTAGAGTAAGCTGCCGTGGCGCCCACCTTGCATACCTTTGCCCGACTGTAGCACATCATGGATGAAATGATGTGCTGATCCTTAACTGATGTTAAAATTTACGGCAATGTCGCTCACGGTCAGTCTGCAGTTTTCCTGTACAAGGTCTTCAGCAGTTGTAATCGACTCTGTCGTCACTGCTCGGTGCGCCTGACCCGGTCGTGAACGTTCTGTCACAGAAGTCTGTTTGAAACTTCCTACTCCACGCATACACTTGTAGGACTGACATGCATGCATAACCATACTGGACCTTCATTCGTCGACGAAATCATATAGGTTTCACCCCTTCACTGATTTAAAAAAAACGGAAAACAGAACACTGCTCCCCTTTGGTGCATGTCAAAAGTAGGGCAGCCATCTTTAAACTGTGCTTATGACGTCACCTTGTTAGCCTGCACCATGATGTCACACTCTTGATATCCTTAACAACAATACTGACAGGTTATAAGACAACGGCGTGGTTATTGTAATTTCTCTCACACATTTAAGGTTTTCAGTTTTCATTTGAAGTCCCCTCGAATAAACTGTAAAGTGTATCAGCAGCTCATCTTGTTCCTCTTGTACCTTGCGGTGTTGAGGTGAAACATTATACACTGTAAAGTGTATTCTGTGGAATGATAGATATTCAACAATCTGCAAGATTAGTAAAATCCTTAGTGGTAAGCAGGCAACATTCGAAGAGGAGGATCCAGAACCAAGTATTAATGATTTCATACGTTTCACCTAATGCCCAACAACTGCATGTTGTTTTAAAGAGAGTTTCTTATGATAAATTCGCTCATAGTGAAAAACGACAATAAATTTTGTTCCTTATGTTGAAATAACTGAAAATGACAAAAGGTGATCATTCTATTTGTTTTCTTATTAAAAACTCGCGCAAAATGACAAAAGGCAATACTTTTGTTTGGTTTATTTTACTAAAGTCGTGCAATGTGACAAAGTGGTTCGTTTTGTCTGTTTTCTTATGATAAAAGCACGCAAAGTGACAAAAGGTGACACTTTTGTTATTTTCTTATCACCCAGTGTTACAACGTGTGATTATCTTGTTTCCTTTCGATTCATAAAATCATGCAAAGTGATAATTATGTTTGTAATCACGCGATGTGTCAAAGGGCGATCATTCTTGTTTAAAAACTTCAAAATATATGTAAAAAGGAGTTAAAGACCAGATGATCAATGTCATTGTCATCATCATCATCATCATCATCATCATCATCATCATCATCATCATCATCATCATCATCATCATCATCATCATCATCATCATCATGTGCTCCGCCAACTGGCGTAGGGGTTCATGTTTCACCACAAATCTCGTCCATTGGTGTTCAGGGCCAACTCTGCTGGTCATATTCCTCCACTCCACCGTCGCAGTCCATCCAGCATTAGTTCTCTTGATCTGTTTCTAGTTCGTTTACCAGTGATCTTCACAGGTGCCACAATGTTTTCCACACTCTGTTCTCATCACACGACTTAAGAATTCTATGTGTCTCTCTTTTTATTTGTTTTAGATACTTTTATATAATTTTCTACTCCCATTTTCCGCTTCCAGACAACAGTTGTGTGTCACTCTGGCAGTCCAATGTATTCACAACATTCGCCTGAGGAGCCATATCTCCACTGCTTTCAAGGTCTTCCTAATTTGTTAATTCATGTTCCATGATTCACTTCCATACAGCAAAACAGATTCTATATAACATTTCAGTAGACGTCATTACACTGTACTCGTTTCTTTTCCACATAACTCGTTTTTTTCTCTCAGAGCGGCATGTCGAAAGCGTCACGAAGAACAAGAACTCAGTAACTACAGCAACGACCCCCTGTTCTGAAATTACGACGTCAACATTTTAGTCCAGCTCACTGGTGTAGAGGTTTAACCGATTGTCTCGACACCAGCACACCGGATGTTTAAGAACGAGCGTTATTATCCATTCGGCCATGCTTATTATTATTATTAATCGACGTCACTGCACTCAAGACAATCTCACATGTAATCAGTCTCTTCCAGCAGAAGTCAAAGGATGATTGTCCCTCTTGGAAGCTAATTAGCTATACATCTGAACTGTCTCGCCCACGTTCCTTTCGACCAAATTTCATGCTCTATTCTCCGTTTCAACAGCTGTAATCAAGAAGATCATTAAAAACTTTGGGACAACAATTGAATACCAGAAACAATACAGGTATTTAGCCTGCAGTAGTTTGTTTTATTTGGGACAGATTAAAAAAAAAAAACATAACTGCTGCAGCTGGAAACCACTAAATGAAATAAAACAGTAAGGTATGTGTGACACATGAACAGAAAGAAAACAAACACAGACACAGTGTACATAAGTTACAACAAACTTAAATCCAATTAACAAAAATAATGAATGAGAAAATAATAATAATAATAATAATAATAATAATAATAATAATAATACTAATACTAATACTAATAATAATAATAATAATAATAATAATAATAATAATAATAATAATAATAATAATAATAATAATACCATTGATAACCCAGCCTTCTTATTGTGTAAATTGGACATTGACTGACAAGTCTGCTCGTGCAGCATGTTAGCTATTGATTTCTGTCATGTCTCGCCATCTTTACCGATCACCAAAATCAGCTCAGTGTTCTTGTCTCGAGCATAGCACGTGGCCAAGCCATCAATATATTTACTTCTCTGCGGTCCCATTGTTCTATTCCCCTAGATCTTGCCAGTTGTCATCGAGTTCTCCAATCTATTGTTTCTCAAAACGTGACCAAAAAATTTTGACTGTCTACGTCTAATTGCTCTAATCAGTGTACTATTTTGATTTGTTTCTTGAAGGACTTGGTCATTGGTTTTTCTGTCTATCTGTGGTATTCTTTGCATTCTCCTCAGAAACCATATTTCCACAGCCATCAGATATTTTTCGGCTTGTCTGCTCACTGTCTACGTCTCACATCCATACAAAAGTCCAGGCTCTAGTTTTCTGTTTATAGCGAGTTGAGTTGAGTTGAGTCAAGAACCGATATCACTGCACTCAGGACATTCCCATACGTGCTCCGTCCCCTCGTTCAACAACCAGCGAAGAGTCATACTACTAATCGTTCCCACCGCTATTTGATTAAAAGTTCTCTTGGTCTTCCCTCTCAGTTTTGAGATTATTCCAGAACCCCTGCCGATCCCCCGCAATCTCATTCTTTCCACATATGGGTTCTCAATCCGTTCCTCCACATTCTCCATCTGGTCCCACAAGCGCACGACGCCCCCCCCCTCTTGTCCATAGGCAAAATTCCACCAAGATGTACATTCCCTGCTAGCCTATTTGCCTGTTCATTCCCCCGTACACCCGCATGGCCAGGGCAAAATATCCAAACAATTCTCACGATCTGAAGCGACGAGAGCCATTCCACACGAAACATCCCTTTCTCCACCTTGCTAAGCATACTCTTTGAATCTCATAATAGTAGTCTCATATGTCAGACTCTCCTTTTTCAAGACTCGCCCATTAGCCTTTACAATAAAGCCCCAGCCACTACGTCTGTTTCTCACCACTGACCCATCAGTGTAGATGACTATGTCACCTTGATTTGTGTTGCACTGGATCAGCTGTTGCACTTCAAACTCCGTGCGGCCCTCTGCCCATTCTCACGACCCAGTGTTATTATTACATTGTGCCAGTCCGTCATGTCTTCCGGAACTTCAACTCACTCTCTTTCACGATTGATGGTCTCTAGATCACACACTTATAGAAAGTTCTGCCTGTGCCATCCAGGACCTGCCTCGTCTTAGTCTATGACCCTTAACCATATCCATTGCTCTCAGGTACCAATTGACCTGAAGGACCCTATGCCTATCCGTCATTGTTGGTAGCGCCAGGATATGCCTCATGCATATAATTGGTGTGTCCTTTGTGCACCCCAGGATTAACCGCATGGCAGCATTCTGTATGCGCTCCAACCTTTCAAGCTGGCTCTTTGATACTGTCAGCAGCCCCAAACCATACTCAATGACAGAAATTATTAACTGCTGAAAGAGCCTGTACAGCATCCTCTGATCTACCCCGGTTGCTGCCATAGCCCTCAATGCATTAAGTCCCCTACCAGCCTTCACCACCAAAGCCTCCACATGATCCTTACAAGACAAACACCTGTCAAAGGTGATACCCAAGTACTTCAATTTACTCTCTCGACTAAGAGGACATCCATTCAACATAATACCAGGGACGTCTGCCTTGACGATCCGGTTATCTAAGGAGTACCACACAACCGATGCCTTGTTTGGGTTTATAATGGCCCCTGCGTCCCTGCACCACTCCGCCACCCTGTTTACCGCCACCTGTAAGTCTTTCGCCAGACTGGCCCTGTCTCTGCCCTGTCTGTACACCAGCACATCATCTGCAAATGTCAACATTCTACCCATACATGGTGTCTTAATAGCTGCGATTTTGCTGGTGTAGACATTAAAGAGCACTGGGGGGAAGGCAGATCCCGGCGGCAACCCAGGTGTAATAGTACAGGGGTCAGAAGCCCAGGAACCCATGCGCAGTGCAACCTTACGCTCATAAAGGACTGCCGCAACCCATCTAACAAGGCAAGGGCAGACCTCCATGTCCAACAGTGCGTGTATTAACCGATCATACCTAACCCTGTTATACGCATCCTTCAGGCCAAGAGCTACCGCCACTGTCTCTTGTTTATCCTGGAAGCCCTCGTAGACATCAAATGCAAAAGTTGCAGCATTGGCCCAGGTGTCCTTTCCCGGCCGGTAGTTCCCGAGTCCTTTGGGGAAGCAGATTCCGACTTTTCCAAATGTTGCTGGCGTGCTACTATTTTTTCGAGGACTTTGCCATACGTGTTTTGCAGGGTTATGATTCGGTATCCATTATGTCTGGAGTGATCCTTACCTGGCTTTGGGAGGGGGACCAGGTAGCTATGCAGCCAATCGTGGGGTATTTTCGCCGTATTGATGCTTAGGTTGAAACAAAGAACCATATCCTCCAAGTCCTCATCTTTTACGTTCCTCATATGGAAGTACCTCACCCATTCGGACCTGGCGCTGTGTCTTTAGCCCGCTTCAGTACCCGTCTAATGTCCCCCACTTTAATCTCGCAGTCCTCCGTCCTAGAGACCCGTGACAAGGCTTCTCTGACGTTATCTCTAATAGCCCTATCTTGCTGAGCCGTCTGTTTTAACAATCGCGCAAGAAAAGCCTCCCCTTTGTCCTTGTCAGTTGTCATAGGTCAGTTGTTATCATCATAAACGGTGCCATGTGTACTAGGCATCAGCTGTCTCTTCATCTGCCGGTGCAGCCTCCATAATTTTCCCAATGTCACATCCCCACCGACTTCATTGATAAACTGTTCCCACTTAATCCTCTTTGCCTCATCTGCCTGGAGTTTAAAATCCTGCACCTTTACTTTTTTATACCTTTCAGCCTCTTCCATTTCTGTGTCAACTGAATCGGTTGCTCTCCTCACCCTCTGCTAATTCCTTATGGCCGCCCTCTTTTCCCTCCATGAATTCTCGACCTCTGGTGTCCACCATGGTGGTTGGGTAAAGATTCTTCTTGTTGGTTTAGATCAGAGGTTCCCAAACCACGGCCCGCAGGCCACTTGTGGCCCGCCAGCTGTTAGCAAGTGGCACGCGCGGCCTCGTTATTTAAAAAAAATATATTTAAATAATTTCAAAAAATGCACTCGGCGCGCCTCGTTAGCGTGCGATAATTTACTCTGCTCGTGGTTGTTATGTTCAGATATTATCGAATGCCCCTGTTCAGCTAGCAACGTTCAGCTGATCATACGATTTCATTCTGGCGACTATTGTCTGTCAAACAATTAGATCACTTGCGTTCATTCGCCCAGAGATACATTTCTCGTTTTGGTTCGACTTACAGATGCGATCAGTCATTTTCCGCAATGGCTGTTATAAAAAAAAAAAACAAGCTACGTTCCAGACTCACCGACAGTAACCTAGCTGCGCTTATGACTTTGGACACGTCAGATTTGTGCCCAGACATTGATAAACTGGCATCTTAACTTAAGTAGCTGATTATGAAGAACAGCTACAATTATAAATTAATTACATTAATAGCGATTTTTTAAACTGATTAAAAATGTATTGTTAAATGAACTTTTAATTTTAAACCAAAAAATGACCACGGTGTAGTACTGACAATGACTGCCTTTAAAGTTTTAGAATTTTGTTGACGAAAGTTAAGAAAGGTAAGAATGATATTGCACGACGTTTATAATTTTATAACATTGTGGCCCGCTTAACTACCGAAAATAGTAGATATGGCCCTCTGCTTGAAAAGCTTGGGAACCACTGGTTTAGATCTTCCCTATGATCTAAGACGCCCCAAGAGTGAAGAGTGGTCGCGATCATAACTGAATGCCCTGCGAGCTCTTATAGCCCAACTGTGCTGGACTTAGGTATCAGCACAGTACAGGGGAGGTGGTCAATTCCAAGGTCTCCAAGGACGCTCCATTTTATATCTGATGCCGCCTCTTGGGATACAAGCGCCAGGCCGATGGCCGTGTCAGGGTCACCCGGTCTCATTGCAAGCCTAGTGGGTGTCCCGTCATTTAGACAGACAACATCCGTTTCAAGCAAGGCCTCAGCCAGAGCAGTACCCTGTCTGTTCTCTCCCGACCTGTCCCATTCCTTGGCGCGGTAGTTGAAATCACGACATATCAGACACCTGGTGCCCTGGCTATACATGTTACATCAACCCAACTGGGCAGGGAAGACATGGGCAGACTCTGGTGGTCAAGGACGGTTTATAGCATTCAATACTGGATATGAGTGGGTGGGGTCAGGAGAGTAAAGAGGTGCAGGGAATGCGGATACAAATCGGCCGATACAACTGGAACCTGATAAATATATATGTAAGTAGGGAATCTTGCATAAGCAGAGAGAGAGAGAGAGAGTTGGGACTAGTTGAAAGGTTCAGTGGACACCCCAGGTACCAGGCATCTGTTTATAGCGATCTTCATATCAATCGGTTACGCTCTAAATATTGGTTATGATTCATTCAACTGAAATCCTTGTGTAGATCCTAGGGGGAAAGTATGGAATTATCAGTTGGTGGGGGGACGTATGGAAATATCGTTTGTTGGGGGGAAAGAATGGAAATATTAGTTGTTGGGGGAAAGTATGGAGTTGTAGGTTGGTGGGGGAAAGTATGGAAATATCAGTTGTTGGGGGAAAAGTATGGAAATATCAGTTGTTGGGGGAAAGTATGGAAATATCAGTTGTTGGGATAAAGTATGGAAATATTAGTTGTTCTGGTAAGGATGGAATTATCAGTTGGTGGGGGGACGTATGGAAATATTGTTTGTTGGGGGAAAGAATGGAAATATTAGTTGTTGGGGGAAAGTATTGAATTGTCGGTTGGTGGAGGAAAGTATGGAAATATCCGTTGTTGGGGGAAAAGTGTGGAAATATCAGTTGTTGGGGGAAAGTATGGAAATATCAGTTGTTGGAATAGAATGGAAATATAAATATAGGGAAAAGTATGGAAACATTAAATAGTGGGAAAAGTATGGACATTTAAAATAAAGGGGAAAGTAAGGACATGTCAGTTCACGGTGAAAGTTCGGAAATATCTGTTGCTAGAGGGAAGGTACAGAAATATGAGTTCATGGGAAAAGTATGGAAATATATGATGGTGGGAGAAAGTTTGAAAATATAAGTTTTTGACGACGATCTAGACCAGTGTTTCCCAACGTGGGGCCCACGCCCCACAGGGGGGCAATTCGACTGTTAAGGGGGGCAATTCGAAAAAGGACTCGTCCAGAGTTTAAATTAACCGTATAGCAACTCTCAGTCGCTACTCGAGCTGGGTAAACGTCCAGTATAAGTAACTTCTGTCTGCCATGTTAGTAGCCATGATTTCATTGTTAGACGTTAGAGTTGAACTACTGGTTATACTGGGCCGGCACTAAGCATTTCGCGCTATTTGTTCCGAATGGAGCTAAATACTTAGTGTCGGGATCTCAGTTTCTGCAGTGTTTCGCAGTAATGCTCAGCATTCACCATTGGTGTTAATTTGAAATAAGCGTCCGTTAAATTGTTGTAAAAGTCTCGTTGTTTTAAAAATATATACATTGTATAAATATAAGTGATATATAAATGGCATGTAAATTCAATTGCTAATTTTTATTAATTTCAGTTTGAGAAGCATCATTTTCCAGAAAAATGTGTCAAATTAAAAAGTATGTTTTTTTGCGGTGGAGTGATTGTGCTATACATATTTAAATATGCATTTCTAGTCTACCCCAGTTCATATTATTTTATTTTTTTTAAAAAAAGTTTTAAATTGATCTTATATTTATTTATTTCAGCCCATAGTGAAATGAGTAGTGCAAGCAAGAAAAAAATTCGTCAGTATTCGGAGGAATATTGAAAATTTGGTTTCACACCCGCTGTACACGATGAACGGTCACCTTTTTGTCTTTTATGCCAACAATGCTTGACCAACGAATCATTGAAACGAGGTCGTCTTGAGGCACATTTGAAGGCGAAACATAATGCTCATATTAATTCAAATTTGAATTATTTTCAAACTTTAAAGAAACATTTTCAAAAAAGAGTAACATTAAAGTCTCTATTTACTGCTCATAATGCAACTATCAATTGTACTCTTGAGGCTAGTTATAAAATTTAATTACTCATCGCTAAATCTGGGAAAAGTCATACTATAGGTTAGAATTCAATCAAACCATCAATATCAGCATTTCTTAAAACTGTTCTGGAAAAATATGGCAAAGACGTTAAGGCTATGCCACTAAGTAACAATACTGTTAGAAGAAGAATAGACGAAATGAGTGAGGTTATTGAAATACAACTTGTTGAAAAGCTGAAAACAAGAAAATTCTCGGTGCAAATTGATGAATCAACTTTGAGAGACATTGAGACCGTATTTATAACTTACGTATGATATATTGATAAAGGTGATTTTGCTGAAAAAATATTGTTCTGTAAATCAGTAGAAAGCATCACTACCTCCAAAGATATATAGTAAGGTAAAAAAATTACTTAGATGCCAATAATATACCAATGAAAAATATAACATCTTGTGCTGCAGATGGTGCTCCTAATATGATGGGGAAGAAACATGGTTGCTTAAAATTTATGAAAGGTGAGAATCCAGAAATGTTTCTTGTGCATTGTGTTATTCACAGTGAAAACCTGGTAGCTAAAAACATTTTGCCTGTTCTAAATTAAATATTAAATTTAGTTATAAAATGTATCAATGCTATCAAAGCTAGTGCCAGATGTGAACGTCTTTTCAAGTTATTTTGTGAAGAACAAAATGAAGACCATGTAATACTTATACTTCACACTGAAGTAAGATGGCTCTCGATAGGGAATTGCTTGAAAAGATTTATGGAACTATTTGATATTCTTAGTGATATTTTAAGCGACAAGCATGAAATGAAAAATCTGTTAACGGTCGATGGTAAGGCATTTGTGAGTTATTTAGCCGATATCTTTGAAAAAACTTAATATTTTAAATAAACAACATCAAGGAACAAATAAAACTCTTGTTAATGCAAAAGCAAAGATATCTGGTTTCATTACCTTTATGGAATTATGTCAGACATATCTTCTTCTTTTCGTTCATCCGGAGTGTTTTTTCAGATGTGATTGCGGTGTGTCTGTTATGCGCCCTTGAGCCGAAACCCGTAGGCCAACACATCCGGCTACAGCGTGCTTTTTTGACTAGGTAGCATTCCTGGGAGACTCTCACTTTTGTGGTGCCATCTACAAACCAGCTGGCCAAGGTTGAACGGTCGAAGACAACGGTCATCCCTCAAAGGAAGGCAGGGACAGTCCATAGCATTTTCCGCCATCCAAGGTTGCTTCCATAGTTGCAGGGCCGACACATAGCGCCCTAGTTCTGGGCTCACCGAGGGAATAGTCGCGTCCTGCTCATGGCTGCTTTAAATCCTCACTTCAATATATTGGTCATTTCGTTTGCCCCAGGCCATTCCCGCACAAACCAGACAAGTTTGCAGATGGTATCCACTCAGCGAGTTTTCGGACATGTGCTTGTTGTTGCGCCCGTCAGAGCTGTTCCAGGCACGACAGACATTCGGAAAACTACCTAGTCAGAGCTGTTCCGAACAAGAGCGGCATTCGGACACTAGGTAGTCAGAGCTGTTCTAGCACGAGAGACATTCGGACGAGACATTTCACTCGGACGTAATTGCGTAGTGTCAATTTTTAGTTTGCCACCCGTAGGACGACACTTCCGACTTCCGGCGGGCATTTTTTTAATGAGGTTAGCCTTCCTCTGGTTTCGGGGCACGTTAGACTGTTATGATGTCGCCAACATCTCAGCTGGTCAAGATAGAACGATCAACGACATCGTGGTCGGCCCTCAAGGGAAGGCAGGGGGCAGACCATGGGTATTCCCTCGCTATCCAAGGAGGGTTCCATAATTGCAGAGCCGGCACATATTGCTCTGAGACTGGGCTCACCCGAGGAGTTGCCATGTCCTGCTGATGGCTGCTTTAGTTCCTCACTTCCATGTGTTGGGCAACTCGCCTGCCACTGATCGCTCAAGCACACACCAGGAGCGGTCAGACTGCGAGCGACATCCACTCGGTAAGCATTTTCTTTTGACTTCAGACCACGCAATAGGTTCGCTCGCCGTGCGTTCCATTTCGCGTCATTGAGACGTTCTTCCACTTGTGTCTACACTCTCTATGAGTTAGATACAGACAGTTTTCGTAACCATTTCCTTCGACTGGGGCACCTTTCTGACTTTTTGTACTCGCTCACGAGGTAGGCTACATGTGCTGCCGGCTCAGCACCTTACCTTCGTGCAGCAGTGAACGGGAAACGGTCTGGCTCTCTCATCCGGGAATCTCTCATATCCCCCAGCTGAGAGCCTTCGAACTTGTATCAGACCTGAGCATGTAGCTTGCTCAGTATCACCCAGATCCGAGGTTTGTGGCTTAGAGGCGTTCAGCCACAGCCCTCGACAGGGAGCCTTAAGTGTTTTGTCCGGACCAAGAACTGCCTTCGTGCACCTGATTTAAATTTTTGACTGCTATCCTCAGTCTCCCCGCAGAGCAGCAGGTTGTGTCTCTCTTAGTCTGGTCCCTATCCCATGAGATGTCCGATATGTAGTTTTTCATCCACCGGAAAGCACATGGGGTCGATGGGACACGCAAGCTCCCCCACCACGGCAAGGTGGAGACACATCGGGGGAGATGTCAGACATATATTTACAACAAAAATTTTGAAAAGTTTCATTGGCTCCAAAAATGTGAAGTGACTGATACCGCTATATATGTTATTGTCGATCATCTGAAAATTGTATCGACTGATTTAAAAGAAAGATTTTCTAATTTGAAACAAATTGACTTCCCAACTTGGATGATGCAGCCAATGTTAGTGGATTTGTCTGACATTTCAAATATGCAGTATCAAGAAGAACTCACAGAAATGCAAAATGATAAGTCAATTAAAACTTTACTTAATATAAAAGGAGCGATGGCATGACTTTGCGAGGAAACCGATATAAAATATCCAAATGCAACCAAATGTGCAAGAGAACTATTGTTACCCGTTTCCATCTTCATATTTAACTGAATGCGGATTTAGTGCCATAAATGATTTGCTGCTTAAATTTAAAAAAGAAAATCAAAAAAAAAATCAGTGGGATATAACAAGACTTGAGATTGAAGTTACCTAAATTGGAACCTGACATAAAATCTCTTTGCAGCAAGCATCAAACACAAGGATCTCACTAAATGTAAATAATAAATAATTACTAATAATTAAAATAATATAGAAAAATCTTTCAATAAAAGTATTTTGTACTTGAATTTTAGTTCACCATTATATGTTTTGAAAATTTACTTACTGTGTTTGCTCAATAATTTCTAAAACCTATCATTCAAGTTTCTTTAGTGAACATTTCAATTTTTGAATATTAAAAATTATGTATATGTTGGGGGGGGGGGGGGAGGGGGGGGAAGGGGCATTGGAATTTTAGAAAGGCTTTGGTGGGGCATAGCATAAAAAGGTTGGGAAACACTGATCTAGACCAACAAGCAGCAGTTAGAATAGATAGCGAGATATCAGATTGGTTTGACATCAAGCAAGGAGTCCGTCAGGGCTGCGTGCTGTCACCCTATTTGTTTAACCTGTACGCCGAAAATATAATGATAAATGTAAGAGATGATATAAACAGGGAGCTATATGATGCCCTAAATATCGGCTGTCATGACATACCAGAGATTCGATATGCTGATGATACAGGATTACTATCCACAACACAGAATGGCATAGAAAACATAATAGCTTCAACCCAATTGAATAGTGAAAATCATAACTTATATCTTAACATAGAAAAAACAAAGATAATGCATACAGATAAAACTACTATGGAGAAAGAAATATACATTAATGGGGGAAAATTGGAGGTGGTGGAAAATATTGAATATCTTGGGTCATTGATTGCCAATAACGGTGACACAATGAAAGAAATTAAACGGCGACTATCCATTGCTCTTCAAAGACTAAAACAGCTGAATAAATTATGGAGTTGGACAGACAGAACTACAAAAATTAGATTTTTAAGAGCATGCATCTTGGAAATATAAGATGGTACGAAGAAGAATGGTAATATAGGGAATGGAAATATAGGGTGGTGGGAGAAAGTATGGAAATATGGGATGATGAGAGAAAGTATGTAAATATAAGATGATGGGAGAAAGTATGGAAATATAAGATGGTGGGAGAAAACATGGGAAAATAAGATATTAGGAGAAAGTTTGGAAATTTCAGATTGTGTGAGAAAGTTTGAAAATATTTCTGTTGAGCGGAAAAATTGGAAATATGATTTCCTGGGAAAAATATGGAAATTTATGTTCCTGGGGAACTATTGTGATGTTTTAAATAATGTAAGAACAATATTAACAGGTATATAGATGTGCCTGGGTAGAAATAACAGAAAGAAGTAGATATCACAGAAATACCAAGACAATATAAAAATTGAAAGCATGATGGAATTCGAACCAGGCTCATTCATGGACAAAATGTACGTCGACAAACAGTGTGCCTATAGCTTTCATGTTTCAAATGATCTAGTCATCCTCTAATAACAACCTCTTACTTTACTTCGATGAGTTCTCACCAATGCCTGTATATTACAGTTGGTGATGTATATGTACGGCCTGTGTGTTACTGGGGAAAATACATGATGCATATAGGAATAACACTATAATCTACCATGCATGTCGTAGGTGTCAGCTAAGGAGTGTTGGCATGAGAATGACTACCTGTTCCTGTAGAAAATGTTACTTGCAAAAGCCAGGCAGCGTGAACAGACAGGTGTGGTTGGCATGAGTTGATGTTTTAGTTGGAGTAGAAGAAGAAGAAAAAGAAGAAGAAGAAGAAGAAGAAGAAGAAGAAGAAGAAGAAGAAGAAGAAGAAGAAGAAGAAGAAAGAAGAAGAAGAAGAAGAAGAAGAAGAAGAAGAAGAATGCACATCTGCCTATCACCTTTTGACGCGTGTGGTATTTTCGTTCGTTCGTTCGATGTGAACTCGAGCGTAGTTCCCACTGGACTGATTAATCCGTGTGAGCTAAGTGTCCCTATTTCCAGTGTCCAATTGACAGTGAAGGGAGTCGACGTGAGGGAGAGGTCAGGCCGTCTGTCTTGCGTTCCGAAGATTGTGGTTTCGATTCCGAGCTACGTCTTTCGGTTCGTGAATGCATTATTTTCTGAGATTTATGGGGTCGTCGCTGGAGCTACGTATTTCATGCTTCGAGCGACGTTTTCCGCAGACCGTCCCGCGGAAAGAGACGGAGCCATATGTGATAAAACCCGGTGCAATGAAGTCGATCCTCTCGATATTTCAGACTTTTTAAAAAATTGGCAAGTGTAAGGAGAAAACCCCATACCGAGTCATCAGCGTACCGGAAGTTTAAGAGTGACGCTCTTAAATTTTTAGTCACATGACTTCCGGACGCATCTGGTAAATCTTACACTCTTCTCTTGTGGGGGACTAAAAATCATAAGAAAAGATTGTTTGTAATTTGAACTCATGCGGTAGTACAACAATATATTTACGCTAGAGTTGACGGCGTTGAACACAAATGCCGTAGACCACATGGCTGTACATATTATGGAGTACTGTCCTCGCAGCTGGAACTCCGGCATTATTACTGTCGTCACACTGAGAACCACTCCTGGAGTGTAGCAGACGATCAGGACGGTCGCAATGACAACAATCATCTTAATTGTCTTCGTTTCTTTACTAGTCGCTGATTCACACTGACCTCTGACTGATGATGTCTTTTTACGCCATTCTGAGCTTTGTTGTAGTGTGAATGCTAATGTAGCGGTAAAAACAGCCAGTCCCACAAATGAGACGATGCCTGTGAGAAAGAAGAGCAAGTACACAGCAGCCACTGCTTCAGCTCTGCCACTCCTGTAGGCTAAAGCTAGAAGTGTCTTGTTCTTTTCTGGAAAAAATACCCAATTAAAATACGAAGTCCCATACTCGGGAACAAGAGCTAAGATGTTTATGACATATATGCAACATACAACAGTGGCAGTTCTTGTGGGGGTTATAAGCTGTTTGATCTTTAGAGGGAACAAAATACATAAGCATCTTTCGGCCGTCACGTAAACGGTAATGTAACTGGTGATTCGTCCACATAAAACATGCAGACACGCCCCTGTGAGATATTGAAAATCTACGGAAACCACGGGAACGTCTGAGTTGCTCATGAATGGGTTTAACCAAACTCCGATCCATAAAAGCGATATAAGGCTGCAAAGATCAGAAATGGCCAGTCCGAAGAGGCTAATGTTTACAGTGTTGGTGAATCCTTGCTTGAAGAATACAATAATGTTAATGATGTTTGCCACTATACCAAATATGGAAATCACCGTGGATAGACAAACGACATTAATTATTTCAAACAGTCCTAATTGCCATTCATTTAGGATGTTAGCTTTTCTATTACTGTCAGTTGGATATTGAAAGCTGGTGTGTATCGTCGTGTTTTGATTCATTATCATAATAATTAGTGGCACAGTTATAATGTCCCAGTACACGGACACATATAATCTTATTGCAGTGAGTTCCAAACACTTTAAGCATATGCCTTATCTTATTGTGTATTAATTGTGTGGAAACTCTTGAGGCCATGGAAATAACATGAGCAATAAATACATACGTAGTTTCGAAGTATTCTTGCTCTTGCCGTTAAAAACTGTCGTCATTTGAAGAAGCGGGTTCATATCCCAGTGTTGTCACTACTGCTTTCAATTTTTGTATTGTGTTGTGTGTTCTCCAATCTATATTTTTATTGATATGAATGCCGTTTAGAACTTGCGAATTTGTTTTTCTTTTGTTGTATCTATTTACAGTTACGGGCGATTTGAAAGCAGACCACCGTGTGCTGATTTTCATACAATGGTATTAGTGCCGGTCGTTCAGTAAGCAATGACAAACTACTGAACGCAAACTTGCTAAGAAGTCACAAACAGCCACTATATTATGGGGTTGGGCGCGACATCCTTGAAGGATATGCAACTAACTTTATCTATTGACTGACAGACTGGGATTTGGTTTTTATCTTGTTTTGTCCTGTCTTGCCCAACTGGCTTGTCTGGCTGTATTGTCTTGTCTATTGACTGGAGGACTAGAGACAACCTCTTAAGACATCTTGACATCCTTCCCTGCCATTAAGCCTGGTGGGGAGTTTGAGCTGTCTCTCCTGCACTAGGTGTGCCACCCTGTCTGTCAAGGTTCGAACACCTCTGCAGTCTAGCTCTGATGCTACCAAGCCTTCCACGCCCAAGGCTTCTTCACTCTTTCAAACAGTTGACAATTTTGTGCAACAACGTTTATGTTCAACATTATAGGAAATTTAAATTACTAACCACATACGATACGAGCATCCAGTTCTAATCACCACCTTTATCTAAAGACAACATAGTATTGCTAAAATGTACAGTTGTTTAGTACAAGGGAAGACTCGTTATGTAATATAAGTTGTTAACTTAAACATACAGTTGTCAACATTGCATTACATGACATAGGATTATGCACATCTTGCACCCATTCAATTAATTCTTAATAGTTCCGCGTGGCACGGAATTGTATTACAAATTGCCATGCATTAATGTCTAAATGTGTGTGCATTTTGTGAAAGTTATTATTGTCATAACATAACATCAGGTTACGTGATCGATATAACATTACTTTAATAAGCAATACAAGATGTAGCACATTTTGAAACCGTAATGTATTTGCCAAGGGCGAGCTGTTATAGATCAATACAACAGAGATTACTTCAGTACGTCTCCGCTGGTGAAAATTCGCATGCCTGATGAATTGTACATACATTTGGAAAAACTGGTCTTATCTGTCACACATTTTCTGAAATTTTAGATACAGCGTCTAGGTGCATTTCTATAATCAAATTAAGGGAACAATTTCTTGAAATCTTAGATACAGTGCTGAGTGCATTTCTTTCATCACTGTCAGTCAATCATAATGTGCCATGCCGATACGCGTGGGCGGTAATGATTAGCCATCTCTCTCGATCACCAGAGTCGTGGATCAGCTCAGTGATCTTATCTCAACCATACCACGTGGCCAAGCCATCCAGGTATTTACTTCTCTGTCTTCCCCTTTTTCTCTTCCCCTCGATCTTGCCAGTTGTCATCAAGTTCTCCAAATTATTTCGCCTCATAACGGGACCAAAAACTTTTCACGGTCTACGTCTAATTTCTCTAACCAGTGCACGATTTTCATTTGTTTCTTGTAGGACTTGGTGTTTGAATTTTTCTGTCTGTCCATGGTATTCTTTGCATTTTCCCCACAAACCACATTTCTACAACCATTATATGTTTTTCATCTTGTCTGCTCAATGTCCACGCTTCACATCCATACATACAAAAGTACTGGTTCTATGTAGCACTTCAACACTGCTTTTTTCGTTGCAATTGGCATCTTTTTATTGGTCAGTATGTTTTTCATTTTGCAAAATGCTATCTTCGCCATGGCGATTCTTGTACTAATATCTTTAAGGTATCCCATCAGATGTTATGACTGTTCCGAGATAATTGTACCGATTCACTTGTTGAAGAATATTCCCACTTACCTATGTATTACATTGTGATATTTCGTTCTTCCTAGTAACGACCATAATATGTGTCTTCTTACAATTTAATCTGGTTGTTCACTGTGTGCAGTCGGCCGGTTCACTTATCCGGTAAGTTACAAACGTGGCGAGAACCGCTTCCAATTCCCGCGCGCTGCTTTACCCTACGTGGATAAACGGTATTACGGAGAAAATAGTTTAACGCCTAGGCCAGGGAGACCGGCTCTCGGTATATCAATCAATCATGTGCCATGCCGGAAAGCGTGGGCGGTCATGACTCGCCATTTCACTCGATCACCAGTGTCGTGGATCAGCTCAGTGTTCCTGTCTCTTCCATGCCATGCGGCCAAGCCATCCATGTATTTTCCTCTCGGTCTTCCCCTTGGTCTGTTCCCCTCGATCTTGCCAGTTGTCACTAAGTTCTCCAATCCATTTCTTCTCATAACATGTCCAAAAATTTTGACTGTCTACGTCTAATTTCTCTAATCATTTTACGATATATACACTGCATTAATTGTACCTATGCCTTATACATTGTTCTTCTCATATTTCGGGTTGTATTTTCTTCCTAACTCTTTGCATGATAATTCTTAGCAAAATCTTCGTGATGTGGCTCATTATGCTAGTTATTCGATTTTGATCACATTCCAAGGCTCCTGATTTCTTTGGGATTGCAATAAATATAGAATTACATAATTCAAGATGTGGGAAAATCCCAACTGCACCTCCCCATGGTAGAGGATGGGAAACACACCACGGTGTGGCTAACGCAGTCCTGGGGACCGAGTATCCACCGGAATAAGTGGACAACTCTGCAGATGAGCAGAGCAGGGCACTCACTTGTCCTTACAGTCGGAAATGGCTGTCAAAGGCAGAGGTAAAAAACCACTATGTGGATGTGAAAGGCAAGGGGGAAACCACCATATTATCTTCCCAAAACATCATGGCAAAACATATTTCAGAGTTACCAAGTATCGAGATCTGTGGAGAGCCATGAACACCTACGCCAGCTGGTAGGGCACTTGATGATGATGATGGTAATCGCCAGTACCATATATTGTGTTCAGCAGTCTGGTGACTTCGTCTATTCCATATTTTTCTAAGGCATTGATCATTTCTGTTGTGATGTTGTCTGAACCGGAGGCCTTGCCAGTTTTCATTTGATTAAGAGGATTCTGAACCTCCATCTTCAAAATTGATGGTCCTTCATGATTATTTCGAGTGTTATACTGTTCTTCTCTGGTATCCCCATCCCATCCCTCAGATTAATAATCCTGTAAAGGATTCGGCCAAATTTCGGCTATTAATCTGAAAAGATGCTTGTGACAAATTAATTGAATTTTGCACAGAAAATGAGTTAACGATAGCCAAAACACATTTTAAACAACACTCAAGAAGACTCTTCACATGGAAGATCCCGGACATTATTACCAAAAGTAAGATAGATTATATTTTAATACAAAGAAGATGGAGATCAAGCATACATTGGCAACTTGCCGTCTTGACAGACGATAGTTTGTGCTTTAAAAAGGCATAATAACTTTTACCTATGGCGGTAGCGAATGTGACTGATAAGGCCAATTTGCGCTGTAAATGTCCGTTCACAGTGGTTGCATGTGAACACGTGGTCATTTCCACCATCATGCACCATCTTACGTCTCACACGCTCAGTGTGTGACTTATCTGCAATAATTTTCTCCTTTGTCTTTATTCCATTTCTGATGTTTGCCCTCCATGCAACACGTTCAGCGGCGACTTGCTCCCAATGTGCATTATTAATTTCTGTATCAATCATGTTCCGCTTACACACATCTTTGTATCGTAGTAGAGGCCGACCCTGAGATCTTTTACTCATCTGTAATTCACCAAAAAATATGTCCTTTGGTATTCTACCATCATTCATCCTCCTAAGATGTCCTATCCATCTAAGTCTACGAAGACTGAGCATGGAATAAACCGTCACACAACCCGATCTTTCCAATACTTCAGTATTTGTGATTTTGTCATGCCACGTAATGCCAAGAATTCTTCGCAGACACCGCATATGAAAGCTGTTTAAACGTTTCTCTTGGCGTGAGTAAGTTGTCCAGGTTTCACTGCCATAAATAAGAGTACTAAGGACACAGGCTTGATAGACAAGGACTTTTGTTTTGGCAGTAAGCTTCCTGTTCTCCCAGACTCTTTTTCTTAACCTGTTCATTGTTGTTGCTGCCTTACCAATCCGGATGTTGATTTCCTGATCTAGGGATGATTTGCTATCTGCAAAAACCCTACGAAGTGCAGAGTGTGATACAGATCATCAGTTATCAGAAGCAGATCTGAAATTACAACTCAAAAAGCTTACCCGAGGACCAAGGCCACTTCGTTTTGATCTCACAAAAATACCGGATGCATACAACGTAGAAGTGTGGAATCGTTTTGGGGTCTTGATGTCTGTACAAGAGGAAATGACACCTGATGAACTGGCGGTACAAGCTAGAGATATCTTGATAACAGCAGCCAAAGATTTAATTCCGACCAGGACTAAGCAACATAAGCCTGGAATACATCATACACGTTAGAATTAATAAAACAACGACGGGAACTGAAAAAGAATGGAGATGAATCTGATAACAGCAAGATGATAAATCTTTAACACGAGAAATAACAAAGAACACAAACAAAGAAAAAAAAAACCCAATATATACGAAATGGTTGTATTAAAGTAGAGCAATATCATAAGAATGGAAGAGATTACGAAATATTCAAAGAAATGAAGTTATAGACAAGAAATGTTCAACCTCGATTACATGTTATCTGTGACAAGTTGGGAAATGAATTAACAGAATCTAGACAAATTCTAGAAAGATGACAGGAATACTTAATAACCTCAACCCAAAGAAATAGTGAAAATCACAACTTATATCTTAACATAGCAAAAACAAAGATAATGCATACAGATAAAACTACTATGGAGAAAGAAATATATGTTAATGAGGAAAGATTGGAGGCGGTGGAACATTTTGAATATCTTGGGTCATTGATTACCAACAATGGTGACGCAATGAAAGAAATTAAACGACGACTATCAATTGCTCTTCAGAGACTAAAACAACAGAATAAATTATGGAGTGGGACAGATAGAACTAAAAAAATTAGATTTTTAAGAGCATGCATCTTTCCCATTGCAACATACGCCTGTGAGTCCACTTACTAACCAAGCTGAACAGGGCCTTTGAAGACAAATGTTATAGATGGGTTCTAAGAATATCTTGGGTAAAGAAAATAACAAATGCATCCATACTTCAAGAGCTGAATATTGAAGAAGGTTGGCTATTAAAGACGATAAAACAAAGAAAATTGAAATATTGTGGTCACTTGAAACGTCATGAAAGTGTGAAGATAATAATAATGGAGGGGTATATGTCTGGGAAGAGAGGAAGAGGAAGGCCAAAGAGAAGATGGGTGCAGGATGTGGCGGATGATCTCCAGATGGGTGTATCGGACGCAGGACATTTTGCTTGTGATCGAGAAGATTTCCGGAAGGTTTTTATGGGAGCGAGGTTCTGCAAAGGACATGCTACTGAATGAATGAATGAATGAATGAATGAATGAATGAATGAATGAATGAATGAATGAATGAATCTGGAAGGACTTATTGTACATAGGGATAATGTTGAGAGTGAGTTAAATGTAGTCCGCGACATTGCGCTTGCCCTTGCGTTTACAAAACAGTAAAGTGTATCATCGTCTCATCTGGTTGCTCTTGTACCTTGCGGTGTCGAGATGAAGTATAAACTGCAAAGTGTATCATCATCTCATCTGGTTCCTCTTGTATCTTGCGGGATTAGAATGAAAACTTTACATGTTTTTTGTGTAGGTGAATCTCTTCTGAAGAAGTATAAAACAAATGTATCATTTTTCTATGTAGTAACCACTGACTCTTTGGGTTGTCCAAGCAGGCGGAAATCAGTTGGATCTAGGTCTGGCAAGTACGGGGGAATGTTGTACACACTGAAAGTGGAGGTCTTCGATGGTTTCTTCTCATCACATGACTTAAGAATTCTATTTTTCTCTCTGTTTATTTGTTTTCAATACTTTTGTATAATCTTCTACTCTCATTTGCCGCTTCCAGACAACAGTTGTATGCCACTCTGGCAGTCCAATGTATTCACAACATTTACCCCAGGAGCCATATCTCCACTGCTTTCAAGGTCTTCCTAATTTGTTAATTCATGTTCCATGATTCACTTCCATACAGTAAAACAGATTCTATATAACATTTCAGTAGACGTCATTGCACTGTACTCGTTTCTTTTCCACACAACTTTTCTCTTATAGCGGCATGTCGAAAGCGTCACGCAGAACAAGAACTCCGTAACTACAGCGACGACCCCCTGTTCTGAAATCGACAAGTCAACATTTTAGTACAGCTCACCGGTGTAGAGGTTTAACCCGTTGCCTCGGCATCAGCACACAGGATGTTTAAAAACGAGTGTTATTATCCATTCGGCCATGCTTATTATTATTATTATTATTATTATTATTATTATTATTATTATTATTATTATTATTATTATTATTGTTATTGTTATTATTATTATTATTATTATTAATCGACGTCACTGCACTCAAGGAAATCTCACATGTAATCAGTCTCGTCCAGCAGAAGTCAAAGGATGATTGCCCCTATTGGAAGCTGATTAGCTATACATCTGAACTGTCTCACCCACGTTCGTTTCGACCAAATTTCATGCTCGATTCGCCATTTCAACAGCTGTCATCAAGAAGATCATTAAAAATGTTGGGACAACAATTGAATACCAGAAACAAAACAGGTATTTAGCCTGCAGTAGTTTGTTTTATTTGGGACAGATTTAAAAAAAAAAAAAATAACAGCTGCAGCCGGAAATGACCAAATGAGATAAAACAGTTGGGTATGTGTGACACATGAACAGAAAGAAAACAAACAGTCATAGTGTACATACATTACAACAAACTTAAGCCCAATTAACAAAAATAATGAATGAGAAAATAATAATAATAATAATAATAATAAAAACAATAATAATAATAATAATAATAATAATAATAATAATAATAAAAACAACAATAATAATAATAATAAAAACAACAATAATAATAAAAACATTAATAATAATAATAATAATAATAACAAATAATAACAACAATAATAATAATAATAGTAATAATAATAATAAAAACAATAATAATAATAATAATAATAATAATAACAATAATAATAATAATAATAATAATACCATTGATCGCCCAACGTTCTTATTATGTAAATCGGACATTGACTGACAAGTCTGCTCATGCAGCATGTTTGCTATTGATTTATGTCATGTCTCGCCATCTTACACGAGCACCAAAATCGTGGATCAGCTCCGCGATCTTGTCTCGACCATACCACGTGGCCAAGCCATAAATATATTACTTCTTTGCCTTCCCCTTGTTCTCTTCCCCTCGATCTTGCCAGTTGTCATCGAGTTCTACAAGTTATTTCTTCTCAAAACTTGACCAAAAAATGTTGACTGTCTACGTCTAATTGCTCTAATCAGTGTACTATTTTCATTTGTCTCCTGTAGTACTTGGTCATTGGTTTTTCTGTCTGTGTATGGTATTCTTCGCATTCTCCTCAGAAACCACATTTCTGCAGCCATCAGATGTTTTTCTGCTTGTTTGCTCACTGTCTACGCCTCACATCCATACAGAAGTCCAGGCTCTAGTTTTCTGTTTATAGCGATCTTCATATAAATCGGTTACGCTCTAAATATTGGTTATGATTCATTCAACTGAAAGCCTCGTGTAGATCCTAGACTCCAATTGCGTTGGCAATGTCAGCTAGATTTATTGGCTGGGTTTATTAGTATGGGGCAATACCAGCCAGACTATCTCTTTATCATTGTCCACAAATCGTGCATTGTATCATTCAGAGATAGATAAGTTCCTGGGGAAAGTATGGACATACATATAAGTGTTATAGGGGAAGTATGGAAATATCAGTTCCTTGGGAAAGTATGGAAATATGAATGTTGTGGGGGGAAAGTATGGAAATATCAGTTCCATGGGAAAGTATGGAAATAAGAGTGTTATGGAGAGAAGTATGGAAATAATAGATGGTTTGGAAAGCATGGACAAATAAGATGCTTGGAAAAGTGTGGAAAGATGAGTGTTGTGTTGGGTATGGGTAAGGAAGGGGAGGGGGTAGTATTGAAATGTCAGATGGTTGGGAAAGTATGGAAATATCAGTTGGTGAGAGAAAGTATAGAAATATCATTTGGTGGGGGGATGTATGGAAATATCATTTGGTGGGGGGAAAGTATGGAAATATCATTTGGTGGGAGAAAGTATAGAAATATCATTTGGTGGGGGGATGTATGGAAATATTAGTTGTTGGGGGAAAGTATGGAATTATCAGTTGGTGGGGAAAAATATGGAAATATCAGTTGCTGGGGGAAGGTTTGGACATATCAGTTGGTGGGGGAAAGTATGGAAATATCCGTTGTTGTGGAAAGGTTTGGACATATCAGTTGTTGGGGGGAATGTATGGAAATATCAGTTGTTGGGGGAAAAGTATGGAAATATCAGATGTTGGGGGAAAGTATGGAAATATCAGTTATTGGAATAGAATGGAAATATAAATATTGGGGAAAAGTATGGAAACATTAAATAGTGGGAAAAGTATGGAAATATAACACAAAGGGGAAAGTAAGGACATATCACTTCACAGGGAAAGTTCGGAAATATCTGTTGCTAGAGGGAAGGTACAGAAATATGAGTTCATGGGAGAAGTATGGAAATATATGATGGTGGGAGAAAGTTTGAAAATATAAGTTTCTGACGAAGGTATGACAATATCAGTTTAAAAAAATATGGACACATAAGATGGCGGGAGAAAGCTTGGAAATATAAGATGGTGGGAGAAAGTATGGAAATATCACATTGAATGAATGTATTTTTGCAAATTCATTAACTTCATCACATGATTGTATTGGTCTAAATGTAACTACACCTTGCCATGTTGTTGATACTTCAAATGCAGTAACTAGATCCGCTGTAAAAGTGCAAGATCAAATTAATCAGACAGAGGCTTTGGAAATGTTAAGCCCAGTTATATTACCTCCTAAGACCATGAGGGAAAATTTTATAACAGCCCAAAAGGCTGATTTATCGCTGCACAGATATTTTAATTTAATAGGCCAAAAGCCAAGAATAACAAAGAATGCTTGATGGCATTTTGCCCTAAAAGGTGGTATCCTTACACGGTATTACACCAAAGGTACCAGCACAACTGAGCAAACAGTGTTACCAACCGAACACCGCAAGCAAGCATTACATCTAGCACACGACATACCCTTTGCAGGGCATATGGCTTATTCGAAAACTAGATCTAGATTACTTACCCTGTTCTACTGGCCTAAATTCTGCAGTGACACCAAGCAATATTGCAGAACTTGTGACATCTGCCAGAAGCTTGTTAAAAAGAGTAAACACCCGCAAGCTGAACTACAAATAACAGATTTAGCAAATAGACCTTTCGAAAAGATCTCTGTTGATATTGTAAGTCCTCTAAACCATGTGACATCAAGAGAAAATAAGTTCATTCTAACGATAATTGACCTCTGTAGCAGATGACATGAGGCTATTCCACTTAAGAACATAACTGCCAAGGATGTAATGGAAGTTTTCTTCCACATTTTTTCTAGAGTAGGGTTTCCTGATACCATTCTCTCAGATCGGGGGAGTCAGTTCATAGCTGCAGCCACTCAAGCCTTTACTAGAATGTTAGGGGTAAAACAGTGCTTTAATAGCCCATACCACCCTCATTCTACGGGAATTGTAGAAAAGATGAACGGTGATCTCAAGCATATGCTATCTAAAGTTACCCAGGAACACCCTGAAGACTGGGATACTTATTTGCCTGCCATACTATTTGCATATCGAGAAGTACCTCATTCCAGTACAGGTTTCTCACCATGTGAACTTGTATATGGAGCCAAACCACGCGGCCCATTATCTATGTACCATTCTATGTTAACTGAAAGTATAACTGTACATAAACCAGTATCATCATATGAACATGTAACATCATTGCGAGATAGGATAATGAAATCTTGTGTATTAGTTAAAGAAGCACTGAAACAATCTGGTGCTATTTACCAACAGTACGCAAACAGAGGAAATAGGACTATAACACAGACACCTGGACAAGACGTACTACTTCTTTTGCCGAGCGATAGACATCTTTTGACAGACTCATGGCAAGGACCGTTTAAAGTACTTAGACAGATCTCGACTGTGGACTATGAGATTGCAGTTAAAGACAAACATAAAATATTTCACATCAACATGTTAAAACCGTACTACAACAGAAACGAAGACCAAGACGAGACAGCAGCAAGCACAACGATAGTGGACCACACAGACGATGACGAGACCGACGAAATACCGACCCCATCACTTGACACGACAAACAATCTGCAGGACATCAAAATAAATCCTAATCTTACTCAGACAGAGACCGACAGTTGCAGACAACTGTTACAAGACTACAGTAGCATTTTCTCCAACCATCCAGGACAGACAGACTTAGTGCACCATCACATTATTCTGACATCCAACACACCGATAAAGTGCAGACCATACTCCATTCCCATACATTACAAAGACAAATTACACCAGGAAATTCTAAACTTAGAGAAGAATCACATCATCAGACGGTCACAGTCACATGTTTGTTCACCGATAGTGATTGTGAAAGAGAAGGACAACACAATACGACTCTGTGTTGACTATCGTAAACTTAACAATATGACACAGTTGGATTTAGAACCAATGAGAAACTGTGAGGACATACTGACAGAACTGACAGATTCACGATACTTTACAAAACTGGACATGACAAAAGGGTATTGGCAAATACCGGTACATCATGACAGCATACATCTGACAGCATTTGCCACACCCTGGAGACTATACGAATGGTGCAAGCTTCCATTCGGGCTAGTTAATGCCCCTGCGACCTTTGTAGGGATGACGAGACTTCTTCTGACAGACATTCCTAATATAATTTCCTACATGGACGACATTTGCATACATACGAAGACCATGACAGACCATGTAACAACATTACAGCAGACATATGACCGCATCAGACAGCACGGACTGACAGTCAAACCATCGAAAGTCGACATAGCCTACCAAGAAATCTCATTTTTGGGTTATAAAATTTCTAATGGCCTTGTCGTAACTGACGACAACATCGTGTCAAGAATTTTTAAATTGTCGCTTCCGACAGCAAAGAAAGAATTGCGAAGTGTCTTAGGTCTGTTAAATTATTACAGACAGTTTACACCAAATTTTGCTACATTAACCGAGTGTTTCACTAATCTACTAACGAAAGACAAACATAACAAAATTGTAAACAGCGAAAGCCTAAGACCTGCATTTACAAAAGTGTTATCCTACTTTACTAGTAACCCGATTCTTAAATTACCAAATTTGGACACTATTTTCAGATTGAGAACTGACGCGAGCTCCGTAGCGATTGGGGCAGTTCTTTTGCAGGAACACGACCAAATTCTCCACCCTGTTTACTACGTAAGCCGCAAATTAAAAGCAAGAGAAAGAAATTGGTCTACGCCTGAAATTGAGGCCCTTGCTCTTGTGTACTCGGTAAGAAAATTATCCAGATTTTTTCTTGGGAAAAACTTCATAGTCGAGACTGACAACAGTCCGTTGACAATTATCACGACTGGTACTCCTACTAACCACAGAGTGGAAAGATGGTCACTATTACTACAAGATTTCAGTTTTGAAGTCAGGCATATCCGTGGCACCCAAAATACGATTGCCGACCTTCTTTCCAGATGTCCTTACGACACACCCGAAAGCCTAATGGTGCCTGAGCGCACACAGCAGACCAATAAGTAATCTGCAAATTAATATAGCACTCAGCAACACGGCGAATAGTGAAATTATTTCAGAAACGCTGTGTATAAATTGTGATAGGGACAACGTCCCAATGTAAATATAGTATATATATCTTATAATTATTGTAATATTTGTGGTGAATACTTGTGTGGTATGTGATAGAAAGGAAACATTATTTTAAATATGTATGAGCATTGCAACGAACAGTGCTACGTGATTTCAAGACTTACTTTGCTTGAACTGTTCGAGTATCCGTAGTACCTGCTGAGCAGAGTGTTCCGACTTATTTTAATCTGTGCGAAAGGAACAGTGACATCTGAATTCTACAAGAACACTTTAATCCATACTTTGAAAGAAAGAGTTAATCCAGCAGCTGTTTTTATGAACTGTGTACTCCGTTCGCTTATATAACATCCCAACGGAAGAACATTGTGTTAGCTACATCTTAACACATCAGCTGTGTACTTCCGGTGTTTGTGAAATTAATCTGAAAACTAGCAGACTATAATGTAATTCTCACAAAGAAGTGACGTTGTATATAAACTTTGTGAGCTAAAATTTTTCATATACAAATTGTATGTAAGGATTTTGATAGATGTGATCTGAGAATCATAAGTTGATTAACTTGTTCACAATAGTGACATTTGGTTCACTATTGTCAGTAAGCATCAAACTATGACGCTTAGAAATTAATTTACCAATGTAATATATGTTCTTTGAAAGCATGTTAAAATTATCGCCCATAGATTTTGTATTGTTTCACTGATTACAACCAAGGGAAACAAATGAAATTTGTAGTAATGTGTAACAGGTATAGAAACCATCCTCATGTTGCCAGATTGGCGACACATCAAGATGACATCAACTGTGCATGGAAGAAATTACCGAAGCTGTAGACCTGCATGAGACTTGCCGATCAAATGAGGTTGGGGTCTAATGTTGGAGTCATCTTATAGGGAGAGACTTGCGGCCTGACAAGACGTTTTTATTATTTTTGTTTATCTGTCGAGAGGTAGTTGCGTGGCTCGCTGATAGCTACCGGACTGGCTGTGTCAAATTACAACTAACGTAATAATCCATCTGGGGGATTGTACTTGAGGAGTGTTGCTTGTTAGCATCAATGAAGAGTGTGTGTATATAGCTTGCAATTATCTACATACTTCAATATAAACCAAAATGTCAAGTCAGATGACAAACAATGGGTCGATTCTGACAGGTTTAATAAAATGTATATAGCTTACATGAAAGGATTCCCTTTCATGAAAAGGAGGTTGGGAGAATGTCATAATCTCCCCGCCAGTTCTACCGCGTCGTCGTCAACGAAGCCTGGCAATTACGGCCAGTGAGCGACACTAACCACGCTGTGACAGGAAGGGTCAGTCGGTGTATGCCATACATCTACTTTGTACTGGCTCGTGACTGATGCAGGACACCAACACGAAAAACCATCACATGCAGGACGTGGAAGAGAGTCACAACTTAGCGTCCTTGTGCAAACAACGAGTTTATTCATAGAGTGTTATCAGCCAGCAATTCACCGCCCTCATGCTCAAATAACAGAAGAGGGTAGAGGGCGCCATAGATTTAGTTGAGAATGTGCTGGTCTTAATATTTAAACAACCGTATCTCTTGTGTCAGCCCAATCGTCTGGAAGAAGCACTTTCTCAAACCACTCCTACAATATAAATGTTAAATGTTAAATATGGGCCAACTTACGCCAGTCCGCTCGCCATTTTGCTGGAGTAACCACAACAGGCCGGTCGGCAGACGAAACTTGAACCCCTTTAAACTGCCATCATCTTCGCCCAAGCTGTAATGTTATAATTCAACACCCAACATCTGTGCTCAACGGATAGCACTATTAACTTGGCTTCTTTGTTGATTTCAAATAGCTGCAAACATTTCTTGCGTCTTTCTCACACAACAACCTTGGCTTAACTGACTGTGTTCCTTCCGCAGGTCCGTGTCACCGGTTTCGTGTCACGTGATCCGGTGAACTCTTAACCTTTAGAGTTCACTCTGTTTTTTATACTGCCAAATGGTTTTCACTTTATTCGCCTTGTCTCTCTCGTAGAGATTAACTCTATTCTCCTATTCATTATGTCCTTGCCTGTTTCTATTGACTATTCATGTCCTCCCTATGCGAGTTGTTACATGGCAATACACCCCCCCCCCTTTTCAAAATGGTGCAACCATTTTGACAGTATGCATGGTATATTGACTATTGACATGTAGCAACATCGCTTATTTGGGGTCTCAATCTTATCTGCTCATCTTATCTAATTCCAATACAATTCTTTACATTCTCCTAATAAGATACAATGATATTCAGATAAACACATCACAAAATGAAAAGAAAATAATTGTATATGTCGGACACGCACTTCCTAGTTCTTACTTGGACGGCGTGTACGTTCAGTCTCGTACGTTCAGTCTTTGTTTCAGAGTGCTGACCCGTAACTGTGCAATGAGTTTCATAATGTCCCCTGGGCGTCCCCATGCCGTTCCTCATTCATGCTTAAGCGTGAGAATCCTCATCCTTCCACACGCCCTTACGCCCTGGATGAAGGTACGTGTGTGTTTAAGAGGAATCATTATCCTCTCTATCATGTTTGTTTTTCCTGTATGTGGAACCATTGTATATGATTTAAGACCTATTTCTCTCTGTTGTCTCTGATCTCTTGTCAATATGTTTTACCGTTTGATGGTCCCATGATCATCATATTTGAGATGTGGGGGTTTGCTGCCCTAGTATCTATCTAGGTTTCTTTATTCTAGATTTGAAGGCGCGACATAGTTTCTCTGTACCTTTTCTCTTTGACCCTTTGATATTCAATACTCTTATCCTCTTTACCGACTCTCTAGGTGATATTTTGTGCCTGTATATTCGTGTTTATGTACCTACTAATATTCACCATTGTAGACGCTGAGGTGAGTGTATACACACCTATCAAAATGCACATCAATGTCAGTCTGTGTTCAATAACATCAACAATTGTCGAATACATATATAGTAAAGTTATGAATTCCTATTCATTGTCTATATTGCCAGTATTCCTTTCATACACTCTATTTCTCATGCTCATTTTGTCAATCTTTCATTCTGATAGATAATGCATTATTATAATTCCGTACAGTATTTAAGTATAAATGACAGATTTCATTTCTCCATACGAAATCCGTGAACAGATATTATTCATTCATTGTCAATGAAGAACCTAATGCAGTATCTGAATGAATACTGTGATGCTGTGTGCATCACCCATTGCATTAATGACCTTATCTTTTCATGCTTCCTTACTCTCCCATTCCGTTATGAACCCGTGATTGTGCTATTCTGTTGTTTCGATGTTTTGTGATTTGTTGTATTCACATTGTGATGTTATGTGTGTTAGCTGTTGTTAAACACTGTATTGCGTTCTGGCTGTAGTGTTCTGTCTATATGTGATGATATGGATTGTAATGTACTATTCTTTAAATGTTTCTACCCAAGTCTTAATTTGTGTATCATTTTCTATCATAATAAGTGATTATTATTTCCTTGGATATTACTATCCTGGATACTGTCATACTCAGATGATGGATGAGTGATGGATAGATGACATTTATCTTGGACTATTATATGATCATTCAGGTGATGATATGATGATTAGTTGTTTATTATCATGGATGGATGACAATGAAATTTCTAAATTAACTTTCCTGTGCATTGTGTTGGTGATGTCTAGTGTAGCCGTTTCGCAGACTTTGTTCCGTTCGTGTAGTAGGCCTTCTGAGGTTTCTTCATGTTCCTTTGGTCTATCGTTCTACTAGTTCTGCTTTCTCTAGCACACACTTCTGTTAGATCACTCGGTTATGTGGGGTTTGTCTTTATCGCTCCTCATTCACACAATCTGGCAATTTACAAAATGTGAAAACTATGTACATATCTGAAATAACTTAACTTAATTCAGGAAATAAATCGTCAAATTGTTAGATGCCAATTGTAAACATTTTGTTCAGAAACTCAGAAATTTAGAATTCATATCAGGAGCACTTTGTAACTCTGACAGTTATACAAACAGATTGGTACAGTTATAGAGTCTTTAGTTGATGTTACCAACAGTCTACTTAGCAAGTCTGCTAAGTTGTTGTCTTTTCCTGGAATGTGACAGATGGCAAAGTCGTAGTCTTGTAGCAGAAGTGACCATCTGTGTATTCGTGAATTCTTTGGATGTCCTTCTTTAAAGATTTTCAGAGGTTTATTGTCTGAAAGCACTAAGAATTTCTTTCCGAGTAGGTATTTAGAAAATTTGTTGATGCTTTCTATCAGAGCGAGAGCTTCAAATTCAGTCACAGCATATTTCTTTTGAGTGTCAGACAGTTTTTTTTTGCTAAAGTACAGGACAGGATGTAGTCGTCCTTCATGATGTTGAAGTAGGATAGCTGATATTGCATAAGAACTTGCATCAGTCTGTAATATGAAATCTTTTGTTATGTCTGGTAATTTTAGGATTGGTTGGTTACTGAACAGTTCTTTGATTTGTTCTAGAAGTTCATTGTGTTTGTCCGTCCATCTGATTTTTGCAGGTTGTCCTTTCTTAAGTAGTTCTGAGAAAGTAGCTGTCATGTCAGCAAAGTTTGGGATGAACTTTTAATAATAGTTTATCAGTCCCAACACACTCCTGACTTCTTTCTTCGTGGTTGGGGCTTTAATATTTAAAATTTTGGTAACCAAGCTTGGGTCAGTTTTCCGAAATCCGTTTGAAATTCGATGACCTAGGAATTGGACTTCGTTGTATCCTATCTCACTTTTACTTGGTTTGGCTTTTAACCCGTGTTGTTGTATTCGCTGGAATACCTGTTCCATGATATCAGTGTGGTTATCAATAGTGGTGGTATGGATGCATATGTCATCCATATATGTGGCTACACTCTTGATGCCTTGCAATAACTTGTGCATCATTCGCCTGAATGTGCGTGGAGCGTTCTGGAGTCCAAAAGGCATATAGGCCCATTCGTACAGGCCTAACGGTGTTGCAAACGCTGTAATATGCATGGATTCTTTTTTTCATCGGGATTTGCCAATATCCCTTTGTGAGGTCAATTTTGGAAAAAAAAATTGGATTTTGCCATGCTGTCAATGAGATCATCTACATTGGGCATGGGTTCAGCGTCTAGCAAGGTTAATGCATTGCTCTTTCTATAGTCAACGCAAATCCTTAGGGTGTTATCTTTCTTTTTCACTATCACCAATGGGGAACAATAATTGGATGTGGATTTTCTTATTATCCCACACTGATCCAGTTCAGATATTTCAGTTGTTACTTTGTCTAAATAATGCACTGGAATCGGGTAAGGTTTTACTTTGACTGGAATGTCTGATAATAGTGTGATTTTGTGTTGTATCAGAGTTGTCCTACCCGGTTTATCTGAGAAGATGTCCTTAAATTTATGCAAAGACCCTTTTAGTTTATGTATCTCCTGATTAGATAAATTTTTATTAATTTGGACAGTTCTCCAACTACTGATGTCACTAACTGTCGGGGTTGGTATCTGTTGACTAATGGCATCGATTTGCTGTTCATTAATTACCCAGCAAGCTGCTGCAACTCTGGGTTGTATTTCTTCAGTGGTCGTCGGTTTGCCACTGTTTCGGTCAATGTAAGGCTTAAGCATGTTGATGTGCAAAATCTTTTTCTTTCCTTTAACGTTTACCTGATAGTCCACATCACTGATATTTTTGGTAATTGTGAATGGACCCTGCCATGATATAATGAGACAATCTCGGGGATCGGGTAGTAACAGCCATACTTCATCTTCTTCTTTCAAGACGATTGTCTTGACCTTTCTGTTATCATACTGTCTGTATTTTCACCGGCCTTTTGTAATGCCGCTTTCGCGAACTGGCAGGCTGTGATAATCTTCTCCCTGAGATGTGTTACAATTTCGTATGCCTCCCGTTTCGGGTGGTCGTGTACCTTGTTTGTGAGCAAATCATTCCACAATGACAATGGACCTCTAGGATTTGCCCCGTACACGAGCTCAAATGGGGAGAAGCCTGTACTTGATTGCGGTACTTCGCGGTATGCAAACAGGACAGCAGGTAATAACAGATCCCAGTCTTTGGGTCGTTCTGCCGCAACTTGGGCTAGTGTTCGCTTTAGCACTCCATTGAAATTTTCGTTCACACCGTTTATCATTGGGTGATACGGGGAGCTAAACGCCTGTGGTATCCCCAATAATTTCATGGCACTTTGTGTCGCTTCAGAAATGAATTGGCTACCTCTGTCGGATAGTATACATGCCGGAAAACCTATCCTACTGAACAAGAACAAAAATGAATCTACGATGGATCTAGAGTTGATGGATTTTAGGGGGATTGCTTCAGCCCATCTAGTGCACAGGTCTATCATTGTCAACGTCCTAGAGACCTAGGGAAATGAAACTCGGGTTCATACAGGCAACAAACTCCATTCTGATACTATCTGATATAATTTATTTACAGTAAGCTGGCGAAGAATGGTTTTCGCAGCCAGCTACCTTGCGAATAATATCACAGGAGTTCATAACAAAGCAATCATACATACACATTACAACAAACTCTATCATCTATCTATCTCATGAGTAACAATCCTAAATACACTTGGGTTCAATCTATCAAGTCCCCCTTAAGTTAAGCCCTGTTGCTTCTTCGATGTCCAGTCGGCGTCTCCCCTCTAACGTGTCTCGATCGGACACGGGCTGTAACTCTCCTCGAGCTTCTCGTGGAACAGGTCCTGGCACGCGGTAAGCGGGTTCCCCCTGCGTCCACGGAGCTGTAGGCGAACTTACCTATTCTTCTCGAAGGCTCTAGATTGTTCGAGCATTCGAGTATGTCTCCCTTCTATTGGGGTTATGTCCCCTCTCTAATTCTCTTCTATCTTTATGTTCCTACCGACTCCATGTAAGACTCTGACAGGGTTTCCCTCCCCCGCTTCTATGGGTTAGTATATGGTAATTAGTCTGTACTAATTCTGTCATAGGATCACATGAAGTTGGTGTAGGTAGTTTCCTGGATGGGAACATGGCCATCTATATACTTGCACTATTAACTCATGTATTTCCCCGTACAACAATTCAGGGTGATTGCTGAAGAGCTCCTATCTCTTCCATATTCTTAAACATGCTTATCCGACCGAAGTTCCCTGACGCTTCCAGTTGTATCTGCAACCGCGCCCTTCTCAAGTATCCATATGATACCAGGATATTAAACTCTATGTTAGAGAGTTTTAACAAGACAAATTGTCTTGGCTTATTTAAGAACACCTGCAATTCTTGTCCTGAATGTGTATTTTGATACACTTTTACTTCCGTATGTTTTATAGTGCTGAATATATATATGCACTCTTGTTTTCTCCCAAGTAACTACTAATGTTCCTGTTTGCCTGTTAGTGTGTTTACTGCTTTGTTACTTGCTCTAATAAAATGTGTGTGATTTAATTGTTAGTGTTTAGTTTTATGAGTATTTCCTACCTAATGTCTAAAGTGTGTGCTACCTGTGTGTATGTGGTGTGTAGTACATCTCTAAGTGTCACGAGCTGGAATATCCCTTGTCATGAATTACGTTATCTGTGTAACGCATGTACAGGGTATTCAAACAGTGATTCTTAGAATGAACCTATTTTCACTAGACACAGCAGGCTATTTGGGACGAGCCCCCAAATAGCCTGTCAACGTCCTAGAGACCTAGGGAAATGAAACTCGGGTTCATACAGGCAACAAACTCCATTCTGATACTATCTGATATAATTTATTTACAGTAAGCTGGCGAAGAATGGTTTTCGCAGCCAGCTACCTTGCGAATAATATAACAGGAGTTCATAACAAAGCAATCATACATAATCATTACAACAAACTCTATCATCTATCTATCTCACGAGTAACACTCCTAAATACACTTGGGTTCAATCTATCAAGTCCCCCTTAAGTTAAGCCCTGTTGCTTCTTCGATGTCCAGTCGGCGTCTCCCCTCTAACGTGTCTCGATCGGACACGGGCTGTAACTCTCCTCGAGATTCTCGTGGAACAGGTCCTGGCACGCGGTAAGCGGGTTCCCCCTGCGTCCACGGAGCTGTAGGCGAACTGACCTATCCTTCTCGAAGGCTCTAGATTGTTCGAGCATTCGAGTGTGTCTCCCTTGTATTTGGGTTATGTCCCCTCTCTAATTCCCTTGTATCTTTATGTTCCTACCGACTCCATGTGAGACTCTGACAATCATGGTTAGGATAAACCTATTCCCTCTGTCCGTTGTCGTGTTGAGGGGTCCCACAATATCGACGGCTATTTTCTTGAATGGTTGGGACGCCGGATCTGTTTCTTGTACATTTGCCTTAGGATGTTTACCTTTCGGTGTAGTCCTTTGGCAAGGTTTACAGGATCTAACGTACTTACTGATGTCCTTAGAATAGCCTGGCCAGTAGAATTGTGCCAATATTCTTTGTCTTGTTCTGGCCATCCCCATATGACCTGCAAATGGGGATTCGTGCGCCAAATTCAGCGCTTCGCTGCGGTATTCTACCGGCAGCACGGTCTGTGAGACGAGCACTGATCCCTTGCATACTACTCATATTGTATCCTGACTCCATTTGATTGTTTTTCGAGGAATTTCATCATCGATGCGTTGATTATGAATGTCAATGTACGAACTGTGTACTGCTGTCGATTACTTTTCTTCCCTTTAGATGATGAGTCTTCTCCGCTGTTACTATTTTCCTATTTTTGGCGGTAATTTCATACGGCCAAATAATGTTTGTATTCTTGGACACTATGAGCGTTAAGCTTCTGTTGACGGTCCTGATTAATTCAATTCAGTAGAATTCTGATTTTGAGTGGTAGACATTTGTAGCATACCATATCACAGTACTGACGACACAAACGTGGTCACAGCCAAGGTTGTTCATCTTTATAATAATTGTTGTGTGTGAGAAGCTGTTGCTATTGTTACTTTGCATCTTTTGAAAATGAAAGCCTGTTATTTCAATTTACAATCAGTCATGGCGTCGAAGGTGACCTTCACTGTTGTTGTTCTTCGTCCTGTTTTTCTTGTCTAAGAGCCGCCCAAGAGTGCCATACATCTACTTTGTACTGGCTCGTGACTGATGCAGGACACCAACACGAAAAACCATCACATGCAGGACGTGGAAGAGAGTCACAACTTAGCGTCCTTGTGCAAACAACGAGTTTATTCATAGAGTGTTATCAGCCAGCAATTCACCGCCCTCATGCTCAAATAACAGAAGAGGGTAGAGGGCGCCATAGATTTAGTTGAGAATGTGCTGGTCTTAATATTTAAACAACCGTATCTCTTGTGTCAGCCCAATCGTCTGGAAGAAGTACTTTCTCAAACCACTCCTACAATATAAATGTTAAATGTTAAATATGGGCCAACTTACGCCAGTCCGCTCGCCATTTTGCTGGAGTAACCACAACAGGCCGGTCGGCAGACGAAACTTGAACCCCTTTAAACTGCCATCATCTTCGCCCAAGCTGTAATGTTATAATTCAACACCCAACATCTGTGCTCAACGGATAGCACTATTAACTTGGCTTCTTTGTTGATTTCAAATAGCTGCAAACATTTCTTGCGTCTTTCTCACACAACAACCTTGGCTTAACTGACTGTGTTCCTTCCGCAGGCCCGTGTCACCGGTTTCGTGTCACGTGATCCGGTGAACTCTTAACCTTTAGAGTTCACTCTGTTTTTTATACTGCCAAATGGTTTTCACTTTATTCGCCTTGTCTCCCCTGTATCAGGCTCTCGTAGAGATTAACTCTATTCTCCTATTCATTATGTCCTTGCCTGTTTCTATTGACTATTCATGTCCTCCCTATGCGAGTTGTTACATGGCAGTGCATGCGTGGGACATGAAGTCCACGCAGGGACACAACCCCGACTAGAGAGAACTCACAGTGGTTAGCGTCAGACGGATTGGGACTGTTGTACAGGACAGACGGATTGAGTGGTGCTCGTATGTGTATGAACGCGAATCGATAGAAAGCCTGTGTGAGTATAGGAGACAGTGCGCCTGGTATGTAGGAGTGTGTGTTGTATACATTGCATTTATATATCTATTGATTGTATTATGACATCGCTATTATAATTGCGCGATGCATGTAATGGTTGGGATGAGTGAGAAGTGTGAATAAAGTGTTTGAATTGTATTTGCAGTGTGTCACGTAAAGTCATTCTGTGACAGTGTTTTGTATCACACTTGTTGGTGATTACGAGCCTGTGTTATTGCTGAATGCAAAATTCTGACAATTGTGTGAGAAAGTATGAAAATATTTCTGTTGTGCGGACAAATTGGAAATATGATTTCCTGGGAAAAATATGGAAATTTATGTTCCTGGGGAACTATTATGATGTTTTAAATAATATAAGAACAATATTAACAGGTATATAGATGTGCCTCGGTAGAAATAACAGAAAGAAGTAGATATCACAGAAATACCAAGACAATATAAAAATTGTAAGCATGATGGAATTCGAACCAGTCTCATTCTCGGACAAAATGTACGTCGACGAACAGAGTGCCTATAGGTTTCATGTTTCAAATGATCTAGTCATCCTCTAATAACAACCTCTTACTTTACTTCGATGAGTTCTCACCAATGCCTGTATATTACAGTTGGTGATGTATATGTACGGCCTGTGTGTTACTGGGGAAAATACATGATGCATATAGGAATAACACTATAATCTACCATGCATGTCGTAGGTGTCAGCTAAGGAGTGTTGGCATGAGAATGACTACCTGTTCCTGTAGAAAATGTTACTTGCAAAAGCCAGGCAGCGTGAACAGACAGAAGGGGTTGGCAAGAGTTCACGCTTCACTGGGAGTAGAAGAAGAAGAAGCAGAAGAAGAAGAAGAAGAAGAAGAAGAAGAAGAAGAAGAAGAAGAAGAAGAAGAAGAAGAAGAAGAAGCAGCAGCAGCAGCAGCAGCAACAGCAGCAGCAGCAGAAGAAGAAGAGGAGGAGAAGAAGAAGAAGAAGAAGGAGGAGGAGGAGGAGGTGGAGGAGGAGGGGGAGGGGAGGAGGAGGAGAAGAAGAGGAAGAAGAAGAAGAATGCAGACCTGCCTATCACCTTTGAACGCGTCTGGTCTTTGTGTTCGTTCGTTCGATGTGAACTCGAGCGTAGTCCACACTGGACTGATTAATCCGTGTGAGCTAAGTGTCCCTATTTCCAGTGTCCTATTGACAGGGAAGGGAGTCGACAGGGAAGAGAGTCGAAGGGAGTCGACGTGAGAAAGTGTCAGGCCGTCTGTCTTGCGTTCCGAAGATTGTGGTTCGATTCCGAGCTTTCAATTCATGAATGCATTATTCTCTGAGACTCTTGGGGGTCGACGCTGGAGCTAGTATTTCTTGCTTTGAGCGACGTTTTCGTCAGACCGTCCTGCGGAAAGAGACGGAGCCATATGTGATAAAACCCGGTGCAATGAAGTCGATCCTCTCGATATTTAAGACTTTAAAAAAAAATTGGCTGGTATAAGGAGAAAACCCCCTACCGAGTCATCAGCGTACCGGAAGTTTAAGAGTGACGCTCTAAAATTTTCAGTCACGTGACTTCCGGACGCGTCTGGTTAATCTTACAATCTTCTCTTTTGTGGGACTAAAAATCATAAGAAAAGAGTGTTTGTAATTTGAACTCATGCTGTAGTACAACAATATATTTACGCTAGAGTTGACGGCGTTGAACACAAATGCCGTAGACCACATGGCTGTACATATTATGGAGTACTGTCCTCGCAGATGGAACGCCGGCATTATTACTGTCATCACACTGAGAACCACTCCTGGAGTGTAGCAGACGATCAGGACGGTCGCTATGACAACAATCATCTTAATTGTCTTCGTTTCTTTGCTAGTCGTAGATTCACTCTGAACTCTGACTGTTGATATCTTCTTGCGCCATTCTGAGCTTTGTTGTAGTGTGAATGCTAATGTAGCGGTAAAAACAGTAAGTCCTACAAATGAGACGATGCCTGTGAGAAAGAAGAGCAAGTACACAGCAGCCATTGCTTCAGCTCTGCCACTCCTGTAGGCTAAAGCTAGAAGTGTCTTGTTCTTTTCTGGAAAAAATATCCAATCAAAATACGAAGTCCCATACTCGGGAACAAGAGCTAAGATGTTTATGACATATATGCAACATACAACAGTGGCGGTTCTTGTGGGGGTTATAAGCTGTTTGATCTTTAGAGGGAACAAAATACATAAGCATCTTTCGGCCGTCACGTAAACGGTAATGTAACTGGTGATTCGTCCACATAAAACATGCATACACGCCCCTGTGAGATATTGAAAATCTACGGAATACACGGGAACGTCTGAGTTGCTCATGAATGGGTTTAACCAAACTCCGATCCATAAAAGCGATAAAAGGCTGCAAAGATCAGAAATGGCCAGTCCGAAGAGGCTAATGTTTACAGTGTTGGTGAATCCTTGCTTGAAGAATACAATAATGTTAATGATGTTTGCCACTATACCAAATATGGAAATCACCGTGGATAGACAAACAACATTAATTATTTCAAACAGTCCTAATTGCCATTCATTTAGGATGTTAGCTTTTCTATTACTGTCAGTTGGATATTGAAAGCTGGTGTGTATCGTCGTGTTTTGATTCATTATCATAATAATTAGTGACACAATCATAATGTCCCAGTACACGGACACATATAATCTTATTGTAGTGAGTTCCAAACACTTTAAGCGTATGCCTTATCTTATTGTGTATTAATTGTGTGGAAACTCTTGAGACCATGGAAATAACATGAGCAATAAATACATACGTAGTTTCGAAGTATTCTTGCTCTTGCCGCTAAAAACTGTCGTTATTTGAAGGCGCAGGTTCATATCCCAGTGTTGTCACTACTGCTTTCAATTTTTGTATTATGTAGTGTGTTCTCCAATCTATATTTTTACTTATATGAATGTCATTCAGGACTTGCGAATTTGTTTTTCTTTTGTTGAATCTATTTACAGTTTCGGGCGATTTGGAAGCAGACCACCGTGTGCTGATTTTCATACAATGGTACAATACAATACAATAGTGCCGTTCGTTCAGTAAGCAATGACAAACTACTGAACGCAAACTTGCTAAGAAGTCACAAACAGCCACAATATTATGGGGTTGGGCGCGACATCCTTGAAGGATATGCAACTAACTTTATCTACTGACTGAGAGACTGCGATTTTGTTTTTATCTTGTCTTGTCCTGTCTTGCCCAGGCGGCTTGTCTGTCTCTGTTCTCTTGTCTATTGACTGGAGGAATGGAGACAACCTCTTAAGACATCTTGACATCCTTCCCTGCCATTAAGCCTGGTGGTGGAGTTTGAGCTGTCTCTCCTGGACTAGGTGTGCCACCCTGTCTGTCGAGGTTCGAACATCGCTGCAGCCTAGCTCTGATGCTACCAAGCCTTCCACACCCAAGGCTTCTTCACTCTTTCAAACAGTTGACAATTTTGTACAACAACGTTTATGGTCAACATTATAGACATTTAAATTACTAACCGCATACGATACGAACATCCAGTTTTAATCACCTCCTTTATCTAAAGACAACATAGTATTGCTAAAATATACAGTTGTTTAGTACAAGGGAAGACACGTTATGTAATATAAGTTTTTAGTTTAAACATGCAATTGTCAACGTTGCATTAAATGACATAGGATTATGCACATCTTGCACCCATTCAATTAGTTCTTAATAGTCCCGCGTGGCACGGAATTGTTTAACAAATTGCCGTGCACTAATGTCTAAATGTGTGTGCATTTTGTGAAAGTTATTACTGTCATAACATAACATCAGGTTATGTGATCGATATAACATTACTGTAATAAGCAATACTATATGTAGCACATTTTGAAACCGTAATTATTTGCCAAGGGCGAGCTGTTATAGATCAATACACATTTAGCCTCCACTGGTGAAAATTCGCGTGCGTGATGAATTGTACATAGATTTGGAAAAACTGGTCTTATCTGTCGCACGTTTCTTGAAATCTTAGATAGCGTCTAGGTGTCTAGGTGCATTTCTATCATCAAAATAAGGGAATAATTTCTTGAAATCTTAGATACGGTGCTAAGTGCATTTCTTTCATCACTATCAGCCAATTATCATGTGCCATGCCGATAGGCGTGGGCGGTTACGATTCGCCATCTCACTCGATCACTAGAGTCGTGGATCAGCTAAGTGATCTTATCTCGGCCATACCACGTGGCCAAGCCATCCAGGTATTTACTTCTCTGTCTTCCCCTTTTTCTCTTCCCCTCGATCTTGCCATTTGTCACCAAGTTCTCCAAATTATTTAGTCTTATAAGGTGACCAAAAAATGTTCACTGTCTACGTCTAATTTCACTAATCAGTTTACGATTTTCATTTGTTTCCTGTAGGACTTGTTGTTTGCATTTTTCTTTCTGTCCGTGGTATTCTTTGCATTTTCCTCATAAACTCCATTTCTACAACCATTAGATGTTTTTCATCTTGTCTGCTCATTGTCCAGCTTCACATCCATACAAAAGTACTGGTTCTATGTAGCACTTCAACACTCCTTTTCTCGTTGCAATTGGCATCTTTTTATTGGTCAGTATGGTTTTCATCTTGCAAAAGGCTATCTTCGCCATGGCGATTCTTGTACTAATATCTTTAAGGTATCTCCCATCAGATGTTATGACTGTTCCGAAAAGATGTCAATTGAAACGAGAAAAAGAATGTTGAGATGCTACATACAACCTGTGCTCTTATATGGATGTGAAGCTTGGACAATGAGCAGTCAGGTTGAAAAACATCTGATGGCTGTAGAAATGTGGTTTCTGAGGAAAATGCAAAGAATACCATGGACAGCCAGAAAGACCAATGAACAAGTTCTTCAAGAAACAAATGAAGATCGCAAACTGATTAGAGACATTAGATGTAGACAGTAAAAATTGTTTGGGCATGTTATGAGTAGCAATTATCTGGAGAACTTGGTGACAACTGGTAAGATCGAGGGGAACAGACCAAGGGGAAGACCTAGAAGCAAGTACCTGGATGGCTTGGCCTTGTGGCATGGTCGAGACAGAAACACGGATCTGATCGACGACTCTGGTGATCGAGTGAGATGGCAGAATATGACCGCCCACGCTTACCGGCATGGCACATGATGGATGGATGGATGCCTTATACAAACCCACATTGTTCTCATATTTCCGGTTGCATTTTCTTCCTAACTCTTTGCATGATAATTCTTAGCAAAATCTTCGTGATGTGGCTCATTATGCTAGTTGTTCGATGTTGATCACATTCCAAGGCTTCTGATTTCTTTGGGATTGCAATAAATATAGAATTACATAATTCAAGATGTGGGAAAATCCCAACTGCAACTCTCGATGGTAGAGGATGGGAAACACACCATGGTGTGGCTAACGCAGTCCTGGGGACCGTGTATGTATCCACCGGAATAAGTGGACAACTCTGCAGCTGAGCAGAGCAGGGCACTCACTTGTCCTTACAGTCGGAAATGGCTGTCAAAGGCAGAGGTAAAAGACCACTATGTGGATGTGGAAGGCAAGGGTGAAACCAACACATTATCTTCCCAAGACATCATGGCAAAACATATTTCAGAATTACCAAGTATCGAGATCTGTGGAGAGCCATGAACACCTACGCCAGCTGGAGGGCGCTTGATGATGTTGCTGGTGATCTCCAGTACCATATATTGTGTTCAGCAGTCTGGTGACTTGGTCTATTCCATATTTTTCTAAGGTAGTGATCATTTCTGTTGAGATGTTGTCTGAACCGAGGGTTTTGCCAGTTTTCATTTGTTCAAGAGGATTCTGAACCCCCATCTTCAAAATTGATGGTCCTTCATGATTATTTCGAGTATTATACTGTACTTCTCTGGTATCACCATAAAGGTTGTTCCACATAATCTGACCATACATATAAAATCTGGTTTTGATTTTCATGTGTTACACATACGTAAATGTTGTTATCTCACTTTTTCATTTCTCGCTGCAGCCGTATTTTCATTGTGTGTGTGTGTGTGTGTGTGTGTGTGTGTGTGTGTGTGTGTGCGCGCGTGTGCGTGTGCGTGTGCGTGTTTTCTTTCTGGTAGTCAAGTTCTGTTCAAAAACGTTTAACGATCTTATTGATGAGAACTGTTGAAACGGAGAATCGAGCATGAAATTTGGTCGAAACGAACGTTGGCGAGACAGTTCAGATGTATAGCTAATCAGCTTCCTTCCTTCCAAGAGGGACAATCATCCTTTGACTTCTGCTGGAAGTGATTGATTGCTTGTGAGATTGTCTTGAGTGTAGCCACGTCGAATAATAATAATAATAATAAAAATAATAATAATAATAATAATAATAATAATAATAATAATAATAATAATAATAATCATCATCAAAATCATCATCATCATCATCATCATCATCATCATCATCATCATCATCATCATCATCATCATCATCATCATCATCATCATCATCAGCACGGTCGAATGGATAAGGGCACTCGTTCTTAAACATCAGATGTGCTGATGACGAGGCAACAGTTTAAAACCCTACACCGGTCAGTTGGACTAAAATGTTGACTTGTAACTGACTTTTCTTCATATCCTTTACAGGACATCGCTGTCAACACCAGCATTTTACTGCTGTTGTTGATGTCTTGCCAAGTTTACGTTCAGTAATGTGTCATTGCTTTCTGAACGACAGGCTACCATACCAATTCGTTAAAACTCAGAGCAATGCAATCTGATGACAAATCGCGCGCAGCTGTGTTTCGAAAATGGGTAAGCGGGAATACGAATCGCGTCCGTAGGCCCTTCGCCAAAGAGACTGGCTGTAATTAACTTGGGGACGTAAATTACAAATACCTCTAAAGTCGGAGTGATGGCAAAGGAAACTGCCAAAAGGAAAATCTAATCCACACGCAAAAATCAGCCCGGTGCACTAGAAGTAGTAGCATGTATATGGGAGTTCAAAGCGAGCGAGTGCAAAAATAGTAATAATTATATTAGAGCAAGGCCCTTTAGGACTTACATATCGCGAAAATATGCATACATTTGAAACCTGATAAAACCACTCAATATGACATAATATGTCAGACTATACAATCTTACAATTGCAAATAACACCTTCAAATTTCCAATCAGAAGAAAACACTGATTTTTATTCATTTTAAAATTTCGCGGCTTTTTTGTTCAAATTTCAAAGTATAACCTAAAAATAAACTTGATCTCGTTTATTGTAATGTTTACTGTACAGAGATGGACACAAGAGTTAGCAATAAAAAAAAAAAAAATAAAAAAAATAAAAACAACACTAAAGTGAAAAGTGGGCAGAGTTGTGTCAAAGAATAAGCACAGACATGTCAGTAGAATTGTTCTGGCGACTACATAAAAGTATGACTGGGGTAGTCAAGAATACGAGTATTCCTGACTTACAAGGTGCTGACTTCATCTGGAAGAGGACTGACGAGAGTAAGGGCAAAGCCCTTTTCGAACGCTATCTAGAGCAGAGCAACCAGACACTCATGAGAGGCCGAAATCTTGCCATGGCGGTTACCTCAGTTAGTTAGTTAGTTAGTTAGTTAGTCGGCAGGTCATCCTCATTGCACATCGAACCATTCAGTCCATTAGTGCTCGGATCCCCTCCTCAGCAAATCCTGCAGCGTGTAGCGGCTCACGACACCAGCTCTGTGTTGATTTATTTCTCTTCTTTGGCTTCCTGCGTAGTGTTCTTGTTTGGCCACACCTCTTTAAACTTGCTGTTCTCGCAGTCTGGCCATGATTGTAGATTCCCAGTCATCGCTTGGTTCTCGTAAACGACCTACTTCTCGTAGAGCATTCATAATGTCTGCCTGGTCAATGGCTCGTCCGCCTTCCACAGTAGCCCTACCTGCAAGCCTGCAGCCTGCTCATTCTCTTATATGCCCGCATGCCCTGACATGAAGATAAAACTAATCTTTGCCAGCCGAGACCGCTCCAGAGACAGCAGCCACTCTCTTCGGACCCACCCCATCTCTATCCTCCTGAGCATACTCATTGAGTCACTGAGGACACAATCCCGATTGAATGTCTGTGTCTCGAGCCATGTTATTGCTTTACTTACTGCCATGGCTTCCATAGTCAGGCTGCATGTGGTCAAAGCAAAAGCGCCAGACTCTTCCTTCACAGTTTTCCTTCCGGCCTGAGCCGTAAAGGCCCATGAGCTTCTCGCTCCTCGGACGACCGACCCATCCGTGTAAATAACAGCACCATCCTCTAGAGAATTCTCAAAGATCAGAGCCTGTACTTCCGCATCCACAGCAGCTTGATTTTCTTGTCTGCATTCCTGTCTAGTTGGATGCACAGAACATTTCAGATAAAGACACGGAAATAGTGAAAGAGATCAGGGCTGTGCTTCGACGATAAAAAAACAGCGCTTCAGGGCCAGATGGCATAAGGTATGATGACATTAGTATGTGTACTGACAACGAGTTAAAGGAAGTAGCAGACATGTACAGCAATAGTATAGGTAGTGCTAGCATAAAGGAGGAGTGGTTACACAGCTACCTGATTCCCTTGCCAAAGCCTGGCAAAGATCACACAACAATTCAGGGAAATTGGGTAATAACCATGCAGAATACAATAGGAAAGCTGCTGGAGAAGTTAATTGCCAGAAAACTATCAAGCCAGCTAGAGAGGCAAGGTCTTTTCCCACCTACCCTGGGAGCGTACCGTCCAAACAGAGAAACATGGGCCAATGCAGCAGTTTTTGCCCATGATGTCTATGAAGGTTTCCACTCAAGCATTGAAACATTTGCTGCAGAGATTGATCTTGAAGTCGCGTACAACAGAGTACCGTTTGATATTTTAATGCTTCAGTTTCTTGAACTAAAGATAAGGGCTTTCCTCCTTAGTTGGATCAGTTTATCAGTTTATATTTTGAGTTAGTACAGAAACAAAGTGTAACATTTAATCCGTCATAAGAGTGATATGTCGACATCTGTATGTCACCGCACTCAATTAAATGAATTCGTCAATGTAAAGCCTGAAGAAGTGAACGAGCGATGGAGGAGAATTCAAAGATAAACCACGGCGTCGAGCAGAGAGAAGCCCAGGCAAAATAAACAGTCCTCCTAATAATAATTCACGCCGTGTCATCATGTGAAAAAGAAACGAGTACAATGCAATGATGTCAACTGAAATGTTATATAGAATGTGATTTGCTAAATAGCAGTGAATTGTGGAACATGCATTAACAAATTAGGTAGAACTTGAAAGCAGTGGATATATGGCTCCTGAGGCGAGTTTTGTGAATACATTGGACTGTCAGGGTGACATTCAACTGTTGCCTGGAAGAGGCAAATAAAAGTAGAAAATTATATACAACTATCTAAAACAAACAAAAAGAGAGACAAATAGAATTAATAAGTCATGTGATGAGAAGAGAGTGTGGAAAACATTGTGGCACCTGGGAAGATCAACTGAGAAAGGAACCAGAAGCAGACCGAGAGAAATAATGCAGAGTTGGGCCTGAACGCCATGGAAAGAGGATTGTAGTGAAACATGAACGCCGACGATAGTTGACGGAGCACATGATGATAATGACGACAATGAAATCTATCATCTCACCTTGAACCCCTTTTTACATATATTTTGAAGTTTTTAAACAAGAATCATCGACCTTTATCACTTTGCGTGATTTTATCGTACGAAAACAAAGTAATCACAGTTTGTCACATTGAGTGATTTCATCATAAGAATAATTCCTCCGAAGTCGGAGAGTGTCTGCCTGTACGGCGAGGAACCACCAGTCTGCACACCAATAAGCCAGACATGGGACAACGGATAATCAAGCAAACCTCAGGTCCTGTATGACATCACACTGATGTTGGACAACAGGATGCTTTCATCCGATATACAGGACTTCACGCTGGAGTTCACAGCCAACGAACACAAGCAAGCAAGCAAGCATCATAAGAAAACAATAAAAGTGTCACGTTTTGTCACTTTGCATGCTTTTATCATAAGAAAACAGACAAAACGATCTCATTTTGTCACATTGCACGATTTTATTAAAAGAAAACAAACAACAGTAGGCCTATCGCCTTTTGTCATTTTGCGTGAGTTTTAAATAATAAAACAAACTGAACGTTTACCATTTGTCACATTTTCGTGATTTAATCATAATGAACAGAAATTATCGCCTTTTGTCACTGCGCTCTATTTTATCATAAGAAACATCACAGGCAGTGAACAGGCATACTTGAAACATATGACATAATTAATACGTAGCCCTGGATCATCATCCTCGATTGTTGCCTGCTTACCTCCAAGGATTTTACTAATCTTGCAGATTGTTGAATATCTATCCTTCCACAGAATACATTTACAGTGTATAATACTTCACATCGACACCGCAAGGTACAAGAGGAACAAGATGAGATGTTGATACACTTTACAGTTTATTCTAGGGGGCTTCAAATGAAAACTGGAAACCTTACAAGTATGATAGAAATTACAATAACCATGCAATATTGTTGTTAAGGATATCAAGAGTCTTATCGCGGTGCAGAGAAAACACGGCGACATCAGTAGTATATAGGTACATTATCACCTCCTTTTTTGAGGAGGGAATCGATATCCCTCCTCCTCCTCCTCCTCCTCCTCAAAGGGCGGTAACTCTTCAGGTATTTTAAGTAGGTGGTCAGAGGTGGCGTGGTCAAGTGACTCATCAGAGGTGACGTGGTCTAGTGACTCATCAGAGGTGGCGTGGTCAAGTGACTCATCAGAGGTGACGTGGTCTAGTGACTCATCATAGGTGGCGTGGTCAAGTAATTGTAGGTACGACATAAAAAAAATACGACATGAAACATCAATAAAGAAAACAAACGATCAAAAGAAGGTATATAATCATGTTAATAAAATATATATATAGAAGGAAAAAAAAAACATAGTAAGTGACCGCTTATAGTTAATGGTGTGTGATGACGTGGTCAAGTAATGGTCAAGAGGTGGTCAAGTGGTGGTCATGTGGTGGAGTAACCACTTAAATTAAAGGGGAAAGTACGTGTAGTGATATGGTGATGATTAAAGGGTGGTAAATTAGTGGTCAAGCAGTGGTCAAACAGTGGTCAAGTGGTGGTCAAGTGAGGAAAATTTTAGTGGAAACTAGTTGTAATGATATGGTGATGATCATGAGGTGGCCAAGCAGTGGTCAAGAGGTGGTCAAGCGATGGTCAAGCGGTGGTCAACTGGTCAAGTGACCACTTAAATTGTAGAGGAAGTTACGTGTAGTGACATGGTGGTGTTTAAAACGATTGCTGACGTGGTCAAGTGGTGGTCAAGCAGTGGTCAAGTGGTCGAGTGACCACTTAAATTGTCGGGGAAAGTAGTTGTAATGATATGGTGATAATTAAAGGGTGGTAAATTAGTGGTCAAGCAGTGGTCAAGCAGTGGTCAAGTGGTGGTCAAGTGAGGAAAATTTTAGTGGAAAGTAGTTGTAATGATATGGTGATGATTAAAGGGTGGTAAATTAGTGGTCAAGCAGTGGTCAAGCAGTGGTCAAGTGAGGAAAATTTTAGTGGAAAGTAGTTGTAATGATATGGTGATGATTAAAGGGTGGTAAATTAGTGGTCAAGAGGTGGTCAAGCAGTGGTCAAGCAGTGGTCAAGTGGTCGAGTGACCACTTAAATTGTCGGGGACAGTAGTTGTAATGATATGGTGATGATTAAAGGGTGGTAAATTAGTGGTCAAGAGGTGGTCAAGCGGTGGTCAAGGGGTGGTCAAGTGGTTAAATGACCCCTTAAATTGTTGGGGAGAGTACGTGTAGTGACGTGGTGATGATCAAGAGGTGGGCAAGTGGTGGTCAGGGTGTGGTCAAGTGGTGGTCAAGATGTGGTCAAGTGGTCGAGTGATCCCTTAAATTGATGGGGAGAGTAAGTGTAGTGACACGATGATGATCAAGATGTGGTCAAGTAGTGGTCAAGTGGTGGTCAAGTGGTGGTCAAGTGGTCGAGTGACCACATAAATTGCAGAGAAGAGTAGGTGTAGTGACATGGTGATGATCAAGAGGTAGTAAAGTTGTTAGGTCTAGAGGTTGGGGTGTCTCAGTCATGAAGTATCAAACTGTCTGCTGTGGGAAGGATGGCGCTGATCAGGGCGAGTAGGTTCTAATACGTTTATCGCTATTGTCTACAATTGGCGTGGTTGTATAGTAATAATAATAGAATTGTTTCGTAGTAATATTAGTCATCATCATCATCAAGGGTCATGTTAGGTGGTATTTGTAATGATAGTAGTAGTAGTAGTAGTAGTAGTAGTAGTAGTAGTAGTAGTAGTAGTAGTAGTAGTAGTAGTAGTAGTAGTAGTAGTAGTAGTAGTAGTAGTAGTAGTAGTAGCAATACCAACAATAGTACTAATTATCATCATCTTCACGTGTCTTACCAACGGACGTATCACCCACACATTGCGATCTCCAACACCATTGAACATTTCCGGGGTTGACTCACAATACAGAAATCCCCAATTAACGGCATTACCTTCATGTAATGGTGGTACTCATAGTACCAATAGCACCAGTAGTAATACTCACCAACATCAGCAAGAGACTTATCGCCTGACATTGGTCAGTATGACACTCCATAAACTATGATCTCCGACACCATGGATATATATAGTAATAATATTGGTAATAGTAGTAGTAGTAGTAGTAGTAGTAGTAGTAGTAGTAGTAGTAGTAGTAGTAGTAGTAGTAGTAGTAGTAGTAGTAGTAGTAGTAGTATTGGTGGTGGTGGTGGTGGTGGTGGTGGTGGTGGTGGTGGTGGTGGTGGTGGTGGTGGTGGTGGTGGTGTTAATAGTAGGAGTAGTAGAATAGCGAGGGTGCTTGTTGTTTCACTAAGTATTTGTATATCGTATGTAGTATAAAGCTACTTTGTGTTGTATGCCATATAAGGTGTTACTGAAATATCTGTATTTTATAGTTCTAAGAGGTGATGACGTCATAACCCACCACTCTATCATCTTATTGATAGTGTCTCCAGTGCCGCGAAAAAGGCTCATTGTGAGATATCGATCATTTCTCAAAGCGACAGCATCTGGGGTGCATGCCCATTACGAGCAAACATCGATACGCCACTTAAAAGACAACGACAAGGCAAAATAGCGTCGAATACACCGTAAAGCACACTACTTATGAGGTCATCGGTTGTCCGTTCCATCACGGTCGACAAATAGGCGCTCACTAACTTCACAATATGCTCACTCAAATAAACATATACGATGATAAGGCACCGACCCAAAGGTGAAAAAATGTCAGCCAAATACAGAAATACCTCGTCCACACTTATTAAAATTAGGAAAATTTGTTAGCCAAATAGTAAAAAATATTGCCCAAGTAGGAAAACTTGATAGCCAATTCTGAAAAATATCACCCAAATGCAGAAATAGTTCGGCCACACGTATGCAAACAAGGAAAGGTTGTTAGCCAGATAGGAAAAGTATTAACCAAGTAAGAAAATTTGATAGCCAAATGTGAAAAAATATCACCCAAAGAGAGGAATATCTCGGCCAGAATTATAAAAAGTAGGAAAATATGTCAACCAAATGGGAAAAAGTATGGCCAAATACAGAAATATCTCAACAAAACATATAAAAAATAGGAAAATTGATAACCAAACGGGAAATATATTGACCAACTAGGGAAATGTGTTACTCAAAGAGGAAAAATAATGACCAAGTAACGAAATACATCGCTCAAACTTATGTAAACTAGGAAACTTTGTTAGCCAAATGGAAGAAACCTTGTTCAAGTAGGAAAATCTGTTAGCCAAAGAGAAAAAATATCACCCAAAGAGAGAAATATCTCATCCAAACTTATAAAAAGAAGGAAAATTCTCAACCAAATGAGAAAAAGTTATGGCAAATACAGAAATATCTCAACCAAACATATAAAAAATAGGAAAATTGATAACCAAACGGGAAATATATTGACCAACTAGGGAAATGTGTTACTAAAAGACGAAAAATAATGACCAAGTAACGAAATACATCGCTCAAACTTATGAAAACTAGGAAACTTTGTTAGCCAAATGGAAGAAACCCGGGTCAAGTAGGAAAATCTGTTAGCCAAATGTGAAAAATGTCGGCCAAATGCAGAAATAGTTCGGCCACACGTATGCAAACAAGGAAAGGTTGTTAGCCAGATAGGAAAAATATTAACCAAGTAAGAAAATTTGATAGCCAAATGTGAAAAAATATCACCCAAAGAGAGGAATATCTCATCCAAAATTATAAAAAGTAGGAAAATTCTCAACCAAATGAGAAAAAGTTACGCCAAATACAGAAATATCTCAACCAAACATATAAAAAATAGGAAAATTGATAACTAAATGGGAAATATATTGACCAACTAGGGAAATGTGTTACTCAAAGAGGAAAAAATAATGACCAAGTAACGAAATACATCGCTCAAACTTATGAAAACTAGGAAACTTTGTTAGCCAAAGGGAAAAAACCTTGTTCAAGTAGGAAAATCTGTTAGCCAAATGTAAAAAATGTCGGCCAAATACAGAAATACCTCGTCCGCACGTATGCAAACTAGGAAAAGTTGTTAGCCAGATAGGAAAAATATTGCCGAAGTAAGAAAATTTGATAGCCAAATGTGAAAAAAATATCACCCAAAGAGAGGAATATCTCGCCCAGACTTATAAAAAGTAGGAGAACTATTCGCCAAATGGGAAAAAGTATGGCCAAATACAGAAATACCTCAACAAAACATATAAAAACAGGAAAATTGATAACTAAACGGGAAATATATTAACCAACTAGGGAAATGTGTTACTCAAAGAGGAAAAATAATGACCAAGTAACGAAATACATCGCTCAAACTTATGTAAACTAGGAAACTTTGTTAGCCAAATGGAAGAAACCTTGTTCAAGTAGGAAAATCTGTTAGCCAAAGAGAAAAATGTCGGACAAATGCAGAAATATTTCGGTCACATGTATGAAAACTAGGACAAGTTGTTAGCCAGATATGAAAAGTATTGGCCAAATAAGAAAATTTGATAGCCAAATGTGAAAAAAATATCAGCCAAAGAGAGAAATATCTCATCCAAACTTATAAAAAAGAAGGAAAATTCTCAACCAAATGAGAAAAAGTTAGACCAAATATAGTAACATCTCAACCAAACTTATGAAAACTAAGAAACTTTGTTAGCCAAAGAGAAAAAACCTTGGTCAAGTAGGAAACTCTGTTACCCAAACGTGAAAAATGTCCACCAAGTACAGAAATAACTTGGCCACACTTATGAAAACTACGAAAATTTGTTATCCAAATATGAAAAATATTGCCCAAGTAGGAAAATTTGAAAGCCAAATGTGAAAAATATCACCCAAAGAGATAAATATCTCGTCCAGACTTATAAAAAGTTGGAACATTTGTCAACCAAATGGGGTAAAGTTTGACCAAATACAGAAACATCTTAACCACATTTATAAAAAAACGAGGGGAAAATGTCGAACAAATACAGAAATAACTCAACCCAATTTATAAATATGGCAACCAAACTTATGAAACGTAGGAAAATGTGTTAACCAAAAGGGGAAAATATGGTACACGTAACGAAATATCTCATCCAAACTTATAAAAAGTAGGAAAATATGTCAACCAAACGCGAACAATGTCGGCCAAATACAGAAATTTCTCAACCAAACTCATGAAAAGTAGGAACAACTTGTTACCCAAATAGGAAAAATATTGGTCAAGTAAAGAAATAGCGTGGTCAAACCTATAAAAACGTACCAACATTTGTTAACACAACTTGGCCAATTGTTCTTACAAACTTGCTCGCTGGCTCAAACAATTTGTCGACTTGCTATTACAATCGGCCGACCTATCCTATCAACTCACACACTTACCATAACAACTGTCCCTTTTCCCCAACAACGTGTCCACCGACTCTCTCATATTATCGACTCACCTATCAACTTACCCACTGACTCTAACAACTTCCCCGAGGCGCTGCCTCATTTGTTTACTTTATATTTTTGTTTATATGACGTCATGAGTAATATCGCTCGTGGGAGCATATATTTTCATAATTTCCAGACTAACGGGGGATAACTAATTCGATCTTTTCCTGGTTAAGCTGCCGCTACTTCTTCCAGAGGGGTTTAATAATTCAAGTCTGCGGTAGCTTCCATTCAACGGCCGTTCATTTTCTCAACTTTAGCGCATGGGTAAGAATAGCTGTCCACAGGCAGTGTTAGTAATTGACCACCCAGATTGAAATTCTAGCCAATAGACTTCTGCATTTTCACTAAAACTAGGCCTTAGCAAAACATGAACTGTCGAAGACATGAACTTACCTACACACACAAATATTTTTTTTTAATGACAATATGGGGGACACTTCTGTATGAGTTGCGGGATACATTTGTATTTTATGAGGGCTACTTATCTATGTGGTGAGGTGGCCGTGAAATCACAAGTGGACACCTTTGTGCGCTCAGTTGGGACAGTTTGTAAGAGTAATTGGTAATTTGGGCGAGGCTGTCGACAAGTTGTAATAACAAGTGGAAATTTTGTGAGCCGATGTGGGTAAGTTGATAGGGTGATTCGATAATATGAGAGAGTCGGTGGACACGTTGTTGGGGAAAAGGGCCAGTTGATATGGTAAGTGTGTGATTTGATAGGATAGGTCGACCGATTGTAGTAGCAAGTGGACAAATTGTTTGAGCCAGGGAGCAAGTTTGCAAGAACAAGTGGCCAAGTTGTGTTAACAAATGTTGGTACGTTTTTATAGGTTTGACCACTCTATTTCTTTACTTGACCAATATTTTTTTCTATTTGGGTAACAAGTTGTTCCTACTTTTCATGAGTTTGGTTGAGAAATTTCTGTATTTGGCCGACATTGTTCGCGTTTGGTTGATATATTTTCCTACTTTTTATAAGTTTGGATGAGATATTTCGTTACGTGTACCATATTTTCCCCTTTTGGTTAACACATTTTCCTACGTTTCATAAGTTTGGTTGCCCTATTTATAAATTGGGTTGAGTTGTTTCTGTATTTGGTCGACATTTTCCCCTCGTTTTTTTATCAATGTGGTTAAGATGTTTCTGTATTTGGTCTAACTTTACCCCATTTGGTTGACAAATGTTCCAACTTTTTATAAGTCTGGACGAGATATTTATCTCTTTGGGTGATATTTTTCACATTTGGCTTTCAAATTTTCCTACTTGGGCAATATTTTTCATATTTGGATAACAAATTTTCGTAGTTTTCATAAGTGTGGCCAAGTTATTTCTGTACTTGGTGGACATTTTTCACGTTTGGGTAACAGAGTTTCCTACTTGACCAAGGTTTTTTCTCTTTGGCTAACAAAGTTTCTTAGTTTTCATAAGTTTGGTTGAGATGTTACTATATTTGGTCTAACTTTTTCTCATTTGGTTGAGAATTTTCCTTCTTTTTTATAAGTTTGGATGAGATATTTCTCTCTTTGGCTGATATTTTTTTCACATTTGGCTATCAAATTTTCTTATTTGGCCAATACTTTTCATATCTGGCTAACAACTTGTCCTAGTTTTCATACATGTGACCGAAATATTTCTGCATTTGTCCGACATTTTTCTCTTTGGCTAACAGATTTTCCTACTTGAACAAGGTTTCTTCCATTTGGCTAACAAAGTTTCCTAGTTTACATAAGTTTGAGCGATGTATTTCGTTACTTGGTCATTATTTTTCCTCTTTGAGTAACACATTTCCCTAGTTGGTTAATATATTTCCCGTTTAGTTATCAATTTTCCTGTTTTTATATGTTTTGTTGAGGTATTTCTGTATTTGGCCATACTTTTTCCCATTTGGCGAATAGTTCTCCTACTTTTTATAAGTCTGGGCGAGATATTCCTCTCTTTGGGTGATATTTTTTTCACATTTGGCTATCAAATTTTCTTACTTCGGCAATATTTTTCCTATCTGGCTAACAACTTTTCCTAGTTTGCATACGTGCGGACGAGGTATTTCTGTATTTGGCCGACATTTTTTACATTTGGCTAACAGATTTTCCTACTTGAACAAGGTTTTTTCCCTTTGGCTAACAAAGTTTCCTAGTTTTCATAAGTTTGAGCGATGTATTTCGTTACTTGGTCATTATTTTTTCCTCTTTGAGTAACACATTTCCCTAGTTGGTCAATATATTTCCCATTTAGTTATCAATTTTCCTATTTTTTATATGTTTGGTTGAGATATTTCTGTATTTGGCGTAACTTTTTCTCATTTGGTTGAGAATTTTCCTACTTTTTATAATTTTGGATGAGATATTCCTCTCTTTGGGTGATATTTTTTCACATTTGGCTATCAAATTTTCTTACTTGGTTAATATTTTTCCTATCTGGCTAACAACCTTTCCTTGTTTGCATACGTGTGGCCGAACTATTTCTGCATTTGGCCGACATTTTTCACATTTGGCTAACAGATTTTCCTACTTGACCCGGGTTTCTTCCATTTGGCTAACAAAGTTTCCTAGTTTTCATAAGTTTGAGCGATGTATTTCGTTACTTGGTCATTATTTTTCGTCTTTTAGTAACACATTTCCCTAGTTGGTCAATATATTTCCCGTTTGGTTATCAATTTTCCTATTTTTTATATGTTTGGTTGAGATATTTCTGTATTTGCCATAACTTTTTCTCATTTGGTTGAGAATTTTCCTTCTTTTTATAAGTTTGGATGAGATATTTCTCTCTTTGGGTGATATTTTTTCTCTTTGGCTAACAGATTTTCCTACTTGAACAAGGTTTCTTCCATTTGGCTAACAAAGTTTCCTAGTTTACATAAGTTTGAGCGATGTATTTCGTTACTTGGTCATTATTTTTCCTCTTTGAGTAACACATTTCCCTAGTTGGTCAATATATTTCCCGTTTGGTTATCAATTTTCCTATTTTTTATATGTTTTGTTGAGATATTTCTGTATTTGGCCATACTTTTTCCCATTTGGTTGACATATTTTCCTACTTTTTATAATTCTGGCCGAGATATTCCTCTCTTTGGGTGATATTTTTTCACATTTGGCTATCAAATTTTCTTACTTGGTTAATACTTTTCCTATCTGGCTAACAACCTTTCCTTGTTTGCATACGTGTGGCCGAACTATTTCTGCATTTGGGTGATATTTTTCAGAATTGGCTATCAAGTTTTCCTACTTGGGCAATATTTTTTACTATTTGGCTAACAAATTTTCCTAATTTTAATAAGTGTGGACGAGGTATTTCTGTATTTGGCTGACATTTTTTCACCTTTGGGTCGGTGCCTTATCATCGTATATGTTTATTTGAGTGAGCATATTGTGAAGTTAGTGAGCGCCTATTTGTCGACCGTGATGGAACGGACAACCGATGACCTCATAAGTAGTGTGCTTTACGGTGTATTCGACGCTATTTTGCCTTGTCGTTGTCTTTTAAGTGGCGTATCGATGTTTGCTCGTAATGGGCATGCACCCCAGATGCTGTCGCTTTGAGAAATGATCGATATCTCACAATGAGCCTTTTTCGCGGCACTGGAGACACTATCAATAAGATGATAGAGTGGTGGGTTATGACGTCATCACCTCTTAGAACTATAAAATACAGATATTTCAGTAACACCTTACATGGCATACAACACAAAGTAGCTTTATACTACATACGATATACAAATACTTAGTGAAACAACAAGCACCCTCGCTATTCTACTACTCCTACTATTAACACCACCACCACCACCACCACCACCACCACCACCACCACCACCACCACCACCACCACCACCACCACCACCAATACTACTACTACTACTACTACTACTACTACTACTACTACTACTACTACTACTACTACTACTACTACTACTACTACTACTACTACTACTACTACTACTACTACTACTACTACTACTATTACCAATATTATTACTATATATATCCATGGTGTCGGAGATCATAGTTTATGGAGTGTCATACTGACCAATGTCAGGCGATAAGTCTCTTGCTGATGTTGGTGAGTATTACTACTGGTGCTATTGGTACTATGAGTACCACCATTACATGAAGGTAATGCCGTTAATTGGGGATTTCTGTATTGTGAGTCAACCCCGGAAATGTTCAATGGTGTTGGAGATCGCAATGTGTGGGTGATACGTCCGTTGGTAAGACACGTGAAGATGATGATAATTAGTACTATTGTTGGTATTGCTACTACTACTACTACTACTACTACTACTACTACTACTACTACTACTACTACTACTACTACTACTACTACTACTACTACTACTACTACTACTACTACTACTACTACTACTACTACTACTACTACTACTACTACTACTACTACTACTACTACTACTACTACTACTACTACTACTACTACTACTACTACTACTACTACTATCATTACAAATACCACCTAACATGACCCTTGATGATGATGATGACTAATATTACTACGAAACAATTCTATTATTATTACTATACAACCACGCCAATTGTAGACAATAGCGATAAACGTATTAGAACCTACTCGCCCTGATCAGCGCCATCCTTCCCACAGCAGACAGTTTGATACTTCATGACTGAGACACCCCAACCTCTAGACCTAACAACTTTACTACCTCTTGATCATCACCATGTCACTACACCTACTCTTCTCTGCAATTTATGTGGTCACTCGACCACTTGACCACCACTTGACCACCACTTGACCACTACTTGACCACATCTTGATCATCATCGTGTCACTACACTTACTCTCCCCATCAATTTAAGGGATCACTCGACCACTTGACCACATCTTGACCACCACTTGACCACACCCTGACCACCACTTGCCCACCTCTTGATCATCACCACGTCACTACACGTACTCTCCCCAACAATTTAAGGGGTCATTTAACCACTTGACCACCCCTTGACCACCGCTTGACCACCTCTTGACCACTAATTTACCACCCTTTAATCATCACCATATCATTACAACTACTGTCCCCGACAATTTAAGTGGTCACTCGACCACTTGACCACTGCTTGACCACTGCTTGACCACCTCTTGACCACTAATTTACCACCCTTTAATCATCACCATATCATTACAACTACTTTCCACTAAAATTTTCCTCACTTGACCACTGCTTGACCACTGCTTGACCACTAATTTACCACCCTTTAATCATCACCATATCATTACAACTACTTTCCACTAAAATTTTCCTCACTTGACCACCACTTGACCACTGCTTGACCACTGCTTGACCACTAATTTACCACCCTTTAATTATCACCATATCATTACAACTACTTTCCCCGACAATTTAAGTGGTCACTCGACCACTTGACCACTGCTTGACCACCACTTGACCACGTCAGCAATCGTTTTAAACACCACCATGTCACTACACGTAACTTCCTCTACAATTTAAGTGGTCACTTGACCAGTTGACCACCGCTTGACCATCGCTTGACCACCTCTTGACCACTGCTTGGCCACCTCATGATCATCACCATATCATTACAACTAGTTTCCACTAAAATTTTCCTCACTTGACCACCACTTGACCACTGTTTGACCACTGCTTGACCACTAATTTACCACCCTTTAATCATCACCATATCACTACACGTACTTTCCCCTTTAATTTAAGTGGTTACTCCACCACATGACCACCACTTGACCACCTCTTGACCATTACTTGACCACGTCATCACACACCATTAACTATAAGCGGTCACTTACTATGTTTTTTTTTTCCTTCTATATATATATTTTATTAACATGATTATATACCTTCTTTTGATCGTTTGTTTTCTTTATTGATGTTTCATGTCGTATTTTTTTTATGTCGTACCTACAATTACTTGACCACGCCACCTATGATGAGTCACTAGACCACGTCACCTCTGATGAGTCACTTGACCACGCCACCTCTGATGAGTCACTAGACCACGTCACCTCTGATGAGTCACTTGACCACGCCACCTCTGACCACCTACTTAAAATACCTGAAGAGTTACCGCCCTTTGAGGAGGAGGAGGAGGAGGAGGAGGGATATCGATTCCCTCCTCAAAAAAGGAGGTGATAATGTACCTATATACTACTGACATCATAAGAACAGTTTACAGATGGCCGCCCCAATTTTGACATGAACCAAAGAGGAGCAGCGTTATGTTATCCGTTTAAAAAAAAATTAGAGAGTGGGTGAAATCTATAGAAATTCATCGACGAATGAAGGTCCAGTCCATCCATCATGTTCCATGCCGGAAAGCGTAGGCGGTCACGACTCGTCATTTCATTCCATCACCAGAGTCGGGGATCAGCTCAGTGTTCCTGTCTCGACCATGACATGTGGCCAAGCCATCCAGGTATTTACTTCTCGGTCTTCCCCTTGTTATGTTCCCTTCGATCTTGCCAGTTGTCACCAAGTTCTCCAGTTCATTTCTTCTCATAACATGTCCAAAAAATGTTGACTGTCTGCGTCTAATTTCTATAATCAATTTACGATTTTCATTTGTTTCCTGCAGTACTTGGTCATTGGTTTTTCTGTCTGTCCATGATGTTCTTTGCATTCTCCCCAGAAACCGCATTTCTACAGCCATCAGATGTTTTTCAGCTTGACTGCTCATTGTCCAAGTTTCACATCCATACAAAAGTACAGGCTCTATGTAGCACTTAAACAATCTTTTTCTAGTTTCAACTGACATCTTTTTATTGGTCAGTATGTCCAGTATGGTGATGCATGTCTGTCAGTTCAGCAAGTGTATGAGTGGAGTAGGAAATTTCAAAACGGTGTGACTTCTGTGACAGACTGTTCAAGACCGGGTCAGGTACACCGAGTAGTGACCCCAGAGTCTATTGCAGCCGTGGAAGGCCTCGTACAGAAAAACAGCCGACTGACTGTGACAACATTGCCGCACATCTTAACATCCGTCAAGGTTCAGCACACCACATCATCCATGATGTGCTACAGTACCGCAAAGTGTCTGCAGGGTGGTTGCCACGGCAGCTTACTCTAGAATTGAAACAACGATGCAATGATGCTTGTCAAGAACCTTTGCAGTGCGTTGAAGCAGACGGTGATGGTTTCCTATCAAGAATTGTTACTGGAGATGAAACCTGGGTTCACTACCTCGAGCCGGAAACGAAGAGAGTGAGCAAATAATGCCGCCATCCCTCCTCGCCAAAACCAAAGAAGTTTCGCACTTATGGGAATATAAGTTTTTGGCAGAAAGTATGGAAATATCAGTTGGTTGGGGAAAGTATGGAAATATCAGTTATTTGGGGATAGTATGGAAATATCAGTCAGTTGTTTGGGCAAAGTATGGACATATCAGTTGTTGGGAGAAAGTATGGAAATATCAGTTGATGGGGGAAAGCATGAAAATATCAGATGCTGGAGGAAAGTAAGGAAATATCAGTTGTTTGGTGAAAGTATGGAAATATTAGTTGTTGTGGGAAATTATGGAAATGTCAGTTGGTTAAGAAAGTATGGAAATATCATCAGTTGTTTGGGGAAAGTATGGGAATATCAGTTAGTGGGTGAAAGTATGGAAATATCAGATGGTGGGGGAAAGTATGGAAATATCAGTTGTTTGGGGAAAGTATGGAAATATCAGTTGTTTGAGGAAAATATGGAAATATCAGGTATTTGGGGAAAGTATGGAAATATCAGTTGTTGGGAGAAAGTATGGAAATATCAGTTGTTGGGAGAAAGTATGGAAATATCAGTTGTTTGGGGAAAGTATTGAAACATCAGTTGTTTTGGGAAAGTATGGAAATATCAGTTGTTGGGAGAAAGTATGGATATCAGTTGGTGGTGGAAAGTATGGAAATATCAGTTGTTAAGGGAAAGTATGGAAATATCAGTTGTTGGGGGAAAGTATGGAAATATTAGTTGTTGGGAAAAGGAATGGAAATTACAGATGATGGGACAAAGTATGGAAATATCAGTTGTTTGGGGAAAGTATGGAAATATCAGTTAGTGGGGGAAAGTATGGAAATATCAGTTGTTGGGAGAAATTATGAAAATATCAGTTGTTCGGGGAAAGTATTGAAACATCAGTTGTTTTGGGAAAGTATGGAAATATCATTTGTTGGGAGAAAGTATGAATATCAGTTGGTGGTGGAAAGTATGGAAATATCAGTTGTTAAGGGAAAGTATGGAAATATCAGTTGTTGGGGGAAAGTATGGAAATATTAGTTGTTGGGAAAAGTAATGGAAATTACAGATGATGGGACAAAGTATGGACATATCCGTTGTTTTGGGAACGTATGGAAATATCAGTTGTTGGGAGAAAGTATGAAAATATCAGTTGTTGGGAGAAATTATGAAAATATCAGTTGTTCGGGGAAAGTATAGAAATATCAGTTGTTTGGAGAAAGTATGGAATTATCAGTTGGTGGGGAGGGGGGGGGGGAGAGATGGAAATATCAGTTGCTGGGGGAAAATATGGAAATATCAGTTTTTTTTGGGAAAGTATTGAAATATTGGTTGTTGGGGGAATGTACGGAAATATCAGTTGTTGGGAGAAAGTATGGAAATATCAGTTGTTGGGGGAATGTATGGAAATATCAGTTGGTAAGGGAAGTATGGAAATATCAGTTGTTTGGGTAAAGTAAGGAAATATTACTTATTGGGAAGAAGTATGGAAATATCAGTAGATTGGGGGAAAGTAAGGAAATATCAAACAGCGGGGAAAGTATGGAAATATCAAATAGTTTAGAAAGTATTGAAATATCAAACAAAGGGGGGCAGTATTGACATATATATTTCATGGTGAAAGTATGGAAATATCAAATATTGGAGACAGTCTGGAAATATCAGATAGTGGGGAAAGAATGGATATATCAAATAGTGGAAAAAGTATGCAAATATCAAATAAAGGGGAAAATATGGACATATCAATTCATGGGGAAAGGTTGGAAATATCAGTTTCTAGAGGGAAGGTATGGAAATATGAGTTCATGGAGAAAGTATGGAAATATATGATGGTGAGAGAAAGTGTAAAAATATAAGTTGCTAAAGAAGGTATGGAAATATCAGTTAAAGAGTATGGAAATATCAGATGGTGGAGAAAGTATGGAAATAAAGATGATGGGAGAAAGTATGGAAATATAGGACGGTGGGAGAAAGTATGGAACTACGGGATGGTGGAAGATAGTATGGACAAATAGGATGGTTGGAGAAGTTTAAAAATATAAGATGTGGATAAAGTATGGAAATATAAGATGGTGGGAGAAAGCATGGACATATAAATGGCGGAAGAAAGTATGAAAAGTAAGATGATGGGAGAAAGTATGGAAATATATGTTGTTAGAAGAAAACATGGGAATATAAAATATTGAGAGAACGTGTGGAAATATAAGATGCTGTGGGAAAGTATGAAAATATTTCTGTGGTGGGGGGAAGAGAATATGGAAATATGATTTCCCTGGAAAAAATATTAACATTTATGTTCCTGGGGAACTATTGTGATGTTTGAAATAATATAAAGCAGCATTAACAGGTATGTTAATATGCCTACATAGAAATAACAGAAAGAGGTAGATATCACAGAAACACCAAGACAATATAAAAATTGAAAGCACGATGAAATTCGAAATAGGTTCATTCCTGGACCAAATGTATGTCGACGAACTCTGTATCCATAGTTTTCATGTTTCAAATTATCTAATGCATTCTCAAATAACAACATGTTTAGTTTAATTCTAGGAGTTGCCACCAATACCTGTATATTGCAGTTGGTGCTGCTTATGTACTGCGTGTGTGTTACTGGGGAATATGCATCATACACATAATAAAAACACTATATCCTACCATGCATGTTGTAAGAGTCGGCTACGGATGGTTGGCATGAGAATGACTACTTGTTCTTGTACAAAATTGTACCTGCAAAAGCCAGCCAGCGTGAACAGACAGAAGGGGTTGGCATGAGTTCATGCTACAGTGGTGGGCGAAGAAGAAGAAGAAGAAGAAGAAGAAGAAGAAGAAGAAGAAGAAGAAGAAGAAGAAGAAGAAGAAGAAGAAGAAGAAGAAGAAGAAGAAGAAGAAGGAAGGAGAAGAAGGAGGAGGAGGAGGAATAGAAGAAGAAGAAGAAGAAGAAGAAGAAGAAGAAGAAGAAGAAGAAGAAGAAGAAGAAGAAGAAGAAGAAGAAGAAGAAGAAGAAGAAGAAGGAGGAGAAGGAGGAGGAGGAGAAGAAGAAGAAGAAGAAGAAGAAGAAGAAGAAGAAGAAGAAGAAGAAGAAGAAGAAGAAGAAGAAGAAGAAGAAGAAGAAGAAGAAGAAGAAGAAGAAGAAGAAGAAGAAGAAGAAGAAGAAGAAGAAGAAGAAAGAATACACTTCTACCTATCACCTTTGGACGCACTAGGTTTTATAGTTTCGTTCACTCGACTTGAACTCGAGCGTAGTCGTCGCTGGACTGATCATTACTTGTGAGCTAACTTTAAATTTCCCTATTACCATTGTACAATTGACATGTGTAGGGAGAAAACACCCTACCCAACCACCAGAGTACCGTAAGTTTAAGAGCGACTCTCTTAAATTTTCACTCACCCGATGTCCGTACGCGTCTGGTTAATCTTACACTCTTCTCTTGTGGGGACTAAAAATCATAAGAAAAGATTGTTTGTAATTTGAACTCATGCGGTAGTACAACAATATATTTACGCTAGAGTTGATGGCGTTGAACACACATGCCGTAGACCATAAGGCTGCCCACAGTCTGGAGTACTGTCCTCGCAGATGAAACTCTGGCATTACTATTGTCGTCACACTGAGAACCACTCCTGGAGTGTAGCAGACGATCAGGACGGTCGCTATGACAACAATCATTTTAATTGTCTTCGTTTCTCGTAGATTCACACTTGACTGTTGATATCTTCTTGCGCCATTCTGAGCTTTGTTGTAGTGTGAATGCTAATGTTGCGGTAAAAACAGCCAGCCCCACAAATGAGAGGATGCCTGTGAGAAAGAAGAGCAAGTACACAACAGCCATAACTTCAGCTCTGCCACTCCTGTAGGCTACAGCCAGAAGTGTCTTGTTCTTGTCTGGGAAAAATATCCAATCAAAATACGAAGTCCCATACTCGGGAAGAAGAATTAAGATATTTATGATAAATATGCAACATACAACAGTGGCGGTTCTTCTGAGGGTTACAAGCTGTTTGATCTTTAGAGGGAATAAAACACATAAGCATCTTTCAGCCGTCACGTAAACGGTAATGTAACTGGTGATTCGTCCACAAAAAACATGCAAATAAGCCCCTGTGAGATATTGAAAATCTAAGGAAACGACGGGAACGTCTGAGTTGTTCATAAATGGGTTTAGCCAAACTCCCGTCCATAAAAGCGTAATAAGGCTGCAAAGATCAGAAATGGCCAGTCCGAAGAGACTAATGTTTACAGTGTTGGTGAATCCTTGCTTGAAGAAAACAATAATGTTAATGATGTTTGCCACTATACCAAATATGGAAATCACAGTGCATAGACACACGACATTAATTATTTCAAACAGTCCTAATTGCCATTCATTTATAATGTCAGATATTCTGTTACTGTCAACTGGATATTGAAAGCTGGTTTGTATCGTTGTGATAGGATACATTTTCATTATAAATAGTGGCAAAGTTGTAGCCTGCCAGTCCATAGACACATGTAATTGTATTGTAGTGAGTCCAAACATAAGCACATGCCTTATCTTATTGTGTATTAATTGTGTGGAAACCCTCGAGGCCACGGAAATGGCATGAGAAATAAATGTATACGTAGTTTCGAAGTTCTCTTGTTCCTGCAGCTAAGAGCTGTCGTCATTTGGAGGTGTAGGTTCGGATCCCAATGTTGTCACTATAGCATTAAATGTTTATATTGCGTTGTGTGTCCTCCATGAATGCCATTCAGGGCTTGTGAATGTATGTTTCTTGTGTTGTATCTATTCACAGCTTCGGCCGATTTGGAAGCAGACCACTGCGTGCTGGTTTTCATACAATGGTATAAGTGCCGGTCGTTTAGAAAGCAATAGGAAACTACTGAACGTAAATTTGCAAAGAAGTCACAAACAGCCAGAGCATTGTGGGGTTGATCTGGACGTCCTGTGAAGGGTATGCAACCAACTTTATCTATTGACTGACGGACTGAGATTTTATTTTATCTTCTCTTGTCCTGTCTTGCCCAACTGGCTTGTCTGGCTCTGTTGTCTTGTCTATTCATTGGAGGACTGGAGACAATCTGTTAAGACATCTTGATATCCTTCCCTGCCATTAAGCCTGGTGGTGGACTTTGAGCTGTCTTTCCTGCACTAGGTGTGCCGCCCTGTCTGCCGAGGTTCGAACACCGCTGCAGTCTAGCCCTGATGTTATCAAGCCTTCCACGCCCACTCTTTCACTACTTCAAGCAGTTGCCAATTGTGTGCAACAATGTTTTTATTCAATATTATACGAAATTTAAATTATTACCCATATAAAATACGAGCACCCAGCTTTAATCACATCCTTTATCTAACGACAAAGAAAATCATTACTAAAATATAGTTATTTAGTACATGGCAGTACTTTATAGTACTTTATGTACTATAATTTGTTCACTTAAACATGTATTTGCAACATTGCATTAGACAACTTAGGACAGTGGTTCTCAACCTTTTTTGGTCCGTTCCTCCCATCACCATATTATTAGGACGTCTTCCCCCCCCCCCTCACCATATTTTTAGGACATCATTCCCCCCCCCCCCCCCCCCTTACCATATTTTTAGAACGTCATTCCCCCCCCCCCCCTTTTGTATTTCCTCCCTAAAAAATTTCCCCTGCCCCTACACAGTATACGTAATAATTGAAGCTAAATTTAATAGCACATACTAAAACAAGTCTAGACATGTACATAAAATGTGCTTTGCGGATCTACTTACGTTATAAAATGAATTTCAGAAGGGTGATGCGCACAGAAGCGTAAAGTATGAAAAGAAAAAACAAGATCAAGTAATCGGTTCTTGTATTAACGCGATCTTGAAATAATCTTCATTACCCCCCCCCCCCCCACCCCCCCCTAGAAACCCCAAAATTCCCGGGATTCCCCACCGGTTGAGAACCACTGACTTAGGAAGATGCACAACCTGCACCCATTCTATTAGTTCTTAATAGTTCCGCGTTGCACGAAAATGTATTACAAATTGACGTGCATTAAAGTCTAAATGTGTGTGCATTTTGTGAAAGTTATTACTGTCACAACATAACGTCAAGTAATATGATCGATATAACATTACCTAAATTAATACCTTAAACACACGTTGACGATCCAGACCGTCCAACCGACCACGAGCTCAGCCGATCGACCGGGCTGGTCGTGCGTCTGTGGTAAAAGCTTCGCCTCCTACTGGGGAATGAGAATTCACGCTGGACGAAAGAAGTACGAGAATACGTCACATGAGAATAGACAGCACGCATGGAATAGGGATACGACATTAGAAGATCTCAGCCAGGGAGAACCCTACTGATCTGAGAAGATTCAAGTCGATGGTCCCTGTGACGCGCTCGAGCAACCTTCCGAGAGTCTCAGGGTGAAGATCAAGTCTCCTCCCTCCCCCACACCGACACTGAGAAGGCAGAATGGGCGCTACTATGTTAGACGTTGTCCCATGTTTTAGAGGAAGAGCTAAAACACACGTCTCTAGAAGAGAAAGTGCACAGGTTCGGAGCGATTGTATACCTCCACTAACTGCGTCAATTTGGTAGCAGCGAGAGAAAGGGGACAGCTAGCCTGCAGAAGACCAGGCGGCAGAAGCTGCTAGAGGCGGCCAGAGCGCAGAAGAGAACCGCTCGGAAACGGTATAAAGTCGCAGCTGAGAATGAGAAGGAAGGCTTGCGCCAGGCGTGGCAACATCTGAAAGCCAGGCACAATGCCCTCTACCGAGTGGAAAGGTTCTACAGGAACAGGCAGAAAATCTGGAAGGCACGTGAGAAATTCTTCCGGGAACCATACAAGTTTGCTAGGGACTTGTTCGAGCAGCCACGATCTGGCAGCCTCAATTTCAGGAAGAGCATCTCGTGAAGACGTATTCAAATGCCCAACGGGACGCTCCACTCGGAGAGATTAACGGGCTTAGAAGGCCGGAGAAACCAACTGTGGGTGATAACGCCAAGCCACCGTGCCTTACACAGTATACACGAGGTGCCCGAATGTCTTTAAGAAACTTCATTGGATACTGAGATTCGCGTGGAAAAACAAACACGCTAGCACGGAGTGGAATCTACATTCCCAAAGAGCAAAACTCATCCAGCATTACCCAATTAAGGCCGATCTTCTCCTGAACGTCAATGGGAAAATATTCTTCTCAATCATGGCCAGCCAAATCACGACGTGCTTGATGAGGAACAAGCACGTCGACACAACGGTTCAGAAGGGGGTATGTCTAGTGTCCTCAGATGCTTAGAACACGGCACCATGATATGGGAAGCCATCCAGAGAACGAAGATGAAGAAGGCAGAACTCCGCGTGATATGGCTGGATCTGGCAAACGCTTACGGGTCAGTGCCCCACCAGATGTTGTGGCATGCCCTCAAGACGTATCACATGCCCGAAGGGATAAGAACAATGCTCACGCAGTACTTCTCGGGTTTCTCTCTTCGTTTCTCGACCACGACGTTCACGACCAGATGGATCGACCTTCAGGTAGGTATTGCAATGGGATGTACGATTTCGCTGATACTATTCGTCATGGCCATGCAGGTGATCCTGGATGCGGCGTTCAGATACGCACACGGTCCGAAACTCCGCGAGGAACGAAACATGCCGCTACTGAAGGCCTTCATAGACGATTCGACGATCCGACACCGAAGGAGAGTGATGCCCGCAGCATCCTCATCAGGCTAGATGAACTGATTCGCTGGTGCAGGATGAGCTTCAAGCAGAAAAAATCAAGAAGTCTGTCGATCATGAAGGGTAGAGAAGGAAAGAATGTTCAGGGTTGACGGGCAGGCAATTCCAACTGTAGTAGAGGAATCGGTAAAGAGTCTCGGCCGTATGTACGATGCCACCCCGACGGACAAGTACGCGGAAGCAGAAATACACGAAACAGTGGTAAACGGTCTGCGTACCATCGAGAAAAGCAGATTGATAGGCAAATTCAAGACCTAGTGTCTCCAATTCATGCTTATTCCGATACTCCTATGGCCTCTGCTGATCTACGATATAGACATGAGCGCAGTGGATGTCATTGAGATGAAGATAAGCAAATACGTGAGGAAGTTGCTTTGAGCTCCACCAGGTCCCACGAAGGTTGCACTATACTGCAAAAAGTACAAGCTGGTCCTCCCGTTTGTGTCCGTCATGGATGAATTCAAAGACGGAAAATCCAGACTCGCAGTGGCGCTGCGCGAGTCTCCAGATGAAACAGTCACAACCCGCGCTTAGAACGGGAAGGAAGTGGAAGGTCGACAGCGCGGTCGAAGCTGCCCAAGCATCACAGAAACTGAAGGAAGACATGGGACACACCCAGTCGGATAGAAGGGGGTTCTGGCACCATGGCAGAGCTCCGATATGGTCAACTGCGACGACCATGGAAAGCAGAGACATGGTCGTTCAGTAGATCCACGAGAGAGAGAGAGAGAGAGAGAGAGAGAGAGAGAGAGAACGGAAAGAGTACAAATGGCTGCCCAACGGACGCAGCAAGGCCAGTGGATGTCATGGGAAGGGATACTGCAGAGGATCCTACCCTGGAATGAGATATGACGTATGGCACCACTGTGCTTAAGTTTCGCCGTCCGATCCCTCTACGATGCCCTGTCATCAGCTGCCACTGCCATTTGGTCAAGTGGGGTAAAGCCACCAACCCGTCCTGTCCCGTCTGTAAGAAGATCCAGACAGCGGAACACGCACTTTCTGCAAGCAAAGTATCCCTCTGCAAAGGCCGATTCACATGGCGTCACAGTCAAATTCTTGCTGTGTTGGCGGCCATAGTGGATGAAGCCAGAATGCGAGTGAACAGAAGGACCAGGGTGAGGCCGATGGGTATTTACTTCTTCAGACCTGGGCAGCAACGTAGGGGCAAGGAAGACTGCGCTGCCGACTTACCGCCCATTGTCAATAGCGCGGATGACTGGGAGCTGACCATGGATCTGAAGGGCCGTGGTGAAGCATTCCATATGAATCGAATATCGAGGATCAGCACACGTACATGATGGAGAAGTACAGTGACATGGTCGCTAGTCTGAGACAGGAAGGGTACACTGTCAGGTTATTCGCCGTGGAGGTGGGCGCAAGAGGTCTAGTCTCCCACCCCGTGTACGATGTGCTAAAACAGGCATCAAATGACAAGCTAGAATTCGGGAACAAAAAACAACTCGGCGAGGCAGCCGGAAAGGCCTTGTGCTGGCGTTGGAACAACCGAAACATAGAGTGCGACAAATCAAGGCTGTAATATGATTAACATTTCTGTCTGTAACTTTTGGTTTTGCATATCCCTTACAGGACGTTGTGGTGAACATCAGCATTTTTCAGCTGCTATTGATGTACTACGCAAGATTACGCTCAGTAGTTTGTCATTGCTTTCTGAGCGGCCGGCTCACATACCTCGTAAGTTACCAACGTGACGAGAACCGCTACCGATTCTCGCGCAGGTTACGTTACTCACGATAACATACGGGATTACAGAGAAAGTCCCTGCAGGACGACTAACATCGGAACCAATCTCTCAACTAAGAGCTAGAACTTGCACTGTCTCCTTTCGACTCTATAACCTTCACTCCGAGTGAGGGTAGTGCATCTGAGGAAGGGGATGTTCAGTGGGGCAAATCGCTGCACGGTGGCAATCGCCAAGTCATGCAAATGCCGGCCGAAGTTCAACCCCATGCCATGGTGGTAGTCGTCTTGCGAGAGCCACACTCCGCAGCAGAGACCAAGAGAGGAGTCGAGAAATCCAGGGGAAGAGCCGGCTTCCCAGAGTGCGCACCCTGTTTCAAGCAGGGTAATTTCTTCTTCTTCTTCTTCGTCTTCTTCTTCTTCTTCTTCTTCTTCTTCTTCTTCTTCTTCTTCTTCTTCTTCTTCTTCTTCTTCTTCTTCTTCTTCTTCTTCTTCTTCTTCTTCTTCTTCTTCTTCTTCTTCTTCTTCTTCTTCTTCTTCTTCTTCTTCCTTCTTCTTCTTCTTCGTCTTCGTCTTCTTCTTCGTCTTCGTCTTCTTCTTCTTCTTCCTCTTCTTCTTCTTCTTCC
>OY992879.1:84605745-84688968 GCA_963921405.1 Cepaea hortensis
GCACTTCAACACTCTTTTACTCGTTTCTATTGATATCGTTTTATTGGTCTGTATGTTTTTCATCTTGCAAAAGGCTACCTTCGCTATGGCAATTCTTGTTCTAATCTCTTCAAGGCATCTCCCAACTGAACCCTAGGAAACCGTATACGTGGAAAAGCCTTGAGATAGAACAAGAAACCAAACTGACTCCATTATGTTTAGAAATAGATGATTTAAAAACAATGTTAAAACTGCCGAAACATACCCTGATGCTTATATCAACTCTGACCACAATCCCGTAGTCTTAAAATTGGGCATTGTTTAAATATAATGCATGACATAGCGAACGACTAAACATACTTCATGTCCCTAAACCTATTATAGACTTATACTAAACAAGCTTAACGTACTCTACTCTCAGTTGTGCAACAATCTTCCACAAGAAATCAAAGACACCACCAATCAATTACATACAGTCACAATTTGCTTGAAAACTATCTCAGTACAAACTACATACCCCCCCCCCCCCCCCCCTTTAAAAAACATAAAAAACAATAATAATTATCTTAAATGACAACTAGTATAATAAACATTCCCATAAGTATGGTACGTTACACTTACCACGGGTAATTATAATGGCCATGTTAGAAATTGATTTAGAGAGTCGTGTATTATTGATTATTTTCCATGCTTTTTAATGCATATTATTTTTGTTGTCTAAGATTAGCTTCATAAGTGATTTTTGAGTGAAATAATGTATGAGAGGAAAGAGATAAGAAGGGTAGAATTTCAGACGGATCTGCGTTCCCAATTATTAACCCTTTGATAATAAAGTTTGTTTGTTCGTTCGTTGACTTCTTTTGAGTGTCTATTACGCTCAACCTTAACGACTATTGAATGTCTATTACTTTCAGCCTTGACGACTATTGAATGTCTATTACTCTCAAACTTGACGACTAGTGAATGTCTATTACTCTCAAACTTGAATAATATTAAATGTCTATTACTATCAAACTTGACGACTATTAATGTCTATTACTCCTAAACTAGTGTTCCAAGATGGCGGTGTAAACCGCGTCGCTCGATTCGGAGATTAATTATGTGTTCTGTGCGTGTTTCTTAACATCAATTTGTTCAAATAAGGATGAACCTACGACAGGTCCAGCAAACCGGTAGGGAATTTATTTGTTCAAGAACTATTGCTCGCGAATTATGGAGGAAATTGAGAGAAAAACGCAGCTCTATCAGCGTTCACGCCGGAAACTACACACCGAAGCGCCACAACAAACGACTAACGACGACAACCGCTAAATTTCGACACACTTCAAATAGAAAGGAGATTTTTGCAACTTGGAATGTTACAGGTCTAGGATATAAGGAACCAGCTCTTGTAGAGTTTATGAAACAATCAAATATTCAATTATTAGGACTCGCAGACACTAGGAAAAAGGGGCAGAACACGAAACAAACACATGAAGGTTACGTCCTTATATGGAGTGGCGTCGATCAGCGAGCTACAGCTAAACATGGAGTGGGTTTTTTGTTGCATCCAGACAAAGCGAAAGCCATTATCAACACTAAATTTATATCAGAAAGGATAATACTAGTACAGATCAAAGAAGGAAATAGAACAACAACTTTTATACAAACATACGCCCCATGTAATGACACTTACAGCGACGAAGACAAAGACGAATATTTTGATAAACTTGCAGACACGTTAAATAATGTCAAGGAGACAGATGAACTAGTTGTGATGGGTGATTTTAACGGACGAATAGGCACACGAAGAACACCGTGGGAGGATTGCATGGGGCCATTCAGCGACACAGAGACTGATTGTAACAGCAATGGTCAACATCTACTCAACATATGTTCGGAACATGGACTAATAATAGCAAATAGTTTTTTTCAACATCGTCGTAGCCACACCAAAACCTGGTATAAATGGAATGACATAGACCAAGCATCCCAAATTGACTTTATTCTAATTAGGAAATCAGACAGAAGGCTACTATTAGATTCAAGAGCACTCCCAAATACAGATGTTGATATTGATCACAAACCAGTCATAATAAAAAAGATTTCATCACACAGGAGAATAAGAAACAAAAAAGTAACAACACATGTCATAAATTATAGGAGGCTGCAGGAAAATACAGTTAAAGACGAATTCAATCAAGAAATCCAAAACCTACATAAGAACATCCCTGATGACCACTCAAGCGTAGATAAGGAATGGACATGTTTCAAGGCTACCATGCTCGACACACTGAAAAATAAATGTGGAACAAAGAAAGTAGGGCAAGACAAAAGATTAAGAACAGCCTGGTGGAACAACGAAGTTAAAGATAGCATATTCAAAAAGAAGGTAGCATTCAAAAAGTGGATCACAACTAAATCTGAACAGGACTATATTATTTATAGAATAGCACGACGTAATGCCAAACGAACAATTAGAGCATCTAAAGATGAATCCTGGAGAATATACGGTGAACAGATGGCGACCCTTAGCAAAGACTGCCCAAGAGAATTTTATAAACGTGTCACCACAATGAGAAACAGAGATGCATGTTACAACCCAACCACCATCATAAACAGCAAAAGAGGTATACCAATATTTAATCCACAACAAAGACTAGCAAGATGGGCAGAATACTTTCAAGAACTACTTAACCCCACACATAACATAGGAAACCTCACTTTTGTGCCTAAACGCCAGGGACAGCAAGAACCAAATTTCATACCTGCAGAAGTCAAAGCAGTTATACAGAAAAGTCCTAAGAACAAATCACCAGGTCCAGATGGAATAACCACAGAAGCTATTCAGGCCTGTGGGGAAACAGGAGTTAAATGGCTAACAAGACTTTTTAATATAGCATGGGAAGAAAGAAAAGTCCCAGATGATTGGCAACAGGCAATAATAGTACCAATATGGAAAAAGAAAGGCAATATGAGAGAGTGCGAAACATACAGAGGTATATCACTCCTAAGCCATATAGGGAAAATGTATGCAAAACTTTTGGAACAAAGAGCTAGACCAATAGTTGAACAACAGTTAAGCAAAGCACAATTCGGTTTTCGGAAAGGTAAAAGTTGCACTGATGCATTATTTACACTTAGACAAATTTGTGAAAAAACTATTGAATATAGTGACCAGCAGAATATTGTGTTTGTAGATCAGGAAAAGGCTTTTGATAGAGTAGACAGATACAAATTATGGACCATCCTTGAAGACTATGGGATAGAAGGGCAACTGCTAGAAAATATCATAGCCATGTACCACTCGAGCCAAAGTGCAGTAAGAACACAGGAAGGTATATCAGATATGTTCACAGTCAATACAGGAGTGAGGCAGGGATGTGTGCTCTCTCCCCTGCTATTCAATATCTACATGGACAGAATTTCCAAAGAAGCAAGTCTGGACAGACCAGATTCAGAAAATTTAGAACTCTTTACTCCAGATGAAACAACTGACCCACAGGGAATAAATGAACTTCTATTTGCAGATGATCAGTGCCTGTTTTACAGCGATGAGGGCAGACTACAAAATCATATTACTAATCTGAGTTCAACCTGCAGCAGATACAATATGAGTATAAACACAGCCAAAACCGAAGTAATGCAAGTTAGCAGATCGCCAGGCCCACTAAATATACAGATAAATAACTCACCTCTGAAACAAGTTAAAGAATTCAAATACCTTGGAAGTATGATCACAGAAGATGGCAGATTGGACAGAGAAATTGACATCAGATGTCAAAAAGCTAGTGCACTTACATATCAACTATCACCCTTACTGAAACATCCAAACATACCCATGTCCGCAAAATGACAGATAATAAACAGCATATTCACACCAACCCTATGCTACCAATCTCAAACCTGGACTTTATCCAAATTACACCTTCGCAAAATCAACACCTGCGAAATGAGATGCCTGAGGAGAGCTGCCAACTTAACAATCCGAGACCGAGTAAGAAATGCTACTATCAGACAGACTGTGGGATCAACACCTTGTGCCACATTTATTGACAGACAGAAGATCAAGTGGTTTGGCCATGTCATTAGAATGCAACATCAACAACTACCATCACTGGCCTTACATCAAAGATCATCTGCGACGAGACCACGAGGACGTCCAAGAAGAAAATGGATTGACGACATCAGAGACATTGTACAACCTCACGGAATGACACTATCCAGTGCCGTCCACCGGGCGCTGGAACGTAAATTATTCCTCCCCACGACGCTTGACGGCAGAAGTGGAAGATGATGATGATGATGATGACTCCTAAACTTTGCTTGAGCATTTACCCCCAGGTAGTCAAAGTGAATCCGTATCGAAATATTAAGACCTGAAATATCTCGACATGAATGCAGCACCAAAATTAAACAGTTCAGTTACAACAGACAAACGGTCAACTGAAATGTCTTCTTTCTTCCTTTTCTTGTGCCCTCTATACCACAGTGGGGCATAGACCCTCAACCAACTCACCCTAAGCCATCCTATCATTAGCTATCCTATACTGCTCTGTCTATGTTCGTCCCATAATGTTCATTTCCGTTTTCACTTCTCTTCTCCGTGACTTTTATGCCTTCCATGATTTATTTTGCCCAGTGTGTTCTATACTAAGAATTTTCTAGTTATATTATTCCAAAGCTATACTACTTTCAAAGGAACTGTACTCAAGGGAAACAGTAGTTTAGGTGACCCTAAACACAAAGAAATTAGAAGCAACAGAGATATGGTTCATGAGACGAATGTTGCGAATTCCTTGGACTGCCAGAGTAACTAACAACGATTGCCTGAAACAGGCTAACGAAACTAGAACATTATATACAACAATTAGAAGGAGACAAACAGTTTTCTTTGGTCGTGTGATGAGAGGATAGGCATTGGAGAACATCGTGACAACTGGACAGATCGAAGGGAAGACACGCAGAGGTATACTAAGAGAAGTGATGCTGGATGGACTGAGACGATGGCATGGAGGAATATCATCAGCAGAGTTTATCCAGAACACCAAGGACCGAGATCTGTGGAGAGCATTGAACATCTACGCCAACTGACAGGACACTTGATGATGATGATGATGATGATGATGATGATGATGATGAAACACATTCAGATCTACAGATTGAGACTTTCAATGGTTTATGGAGATAAATCTCTGATAGAATTTTCCCACACATAAGTTAGAGAACTCTACAGATTGCATACTGACCTAGTCACAAAGGACAGTCTACCCACTACAAGAATAGCCGATGGAAATTGCTCATGAAAATAAACAAGTGAAGATGATATTAAGCCCTTTTTGGAAACAAGTAAAGAGGTCTTTGTTATGCCTCTATCTATCATAGTAAATGCAACGTTACGTTCTGTCTTGGAAGATTTTATTCCACGGCGTTGTATTGTTTCGTTTATACATCTCTGACAGAATTTGCCCGCACATAATTCAGAAAACTTTGATAGATTGCATATTAACTTAGCCACAAAGGAAGTCTACCTAATACAAGTATCTTCATCATCATCAAGTGTCATGCCAGCTGGCGTAAGCGTTCATGTCTCTCCACATATCTAGCTATTTGGTGTTCTGGATTAACTCTGCTGCTGATATTCCTCAATGCCACTGTCTCAATCCATCCAGCATCATTTCCTAGGTCGTCCTCTGCCTCTCTTCTCCTCGGTCTTTCCAGTCTTCACGATGTTCTCCTATGCCTCTCTTCTCATCATATGACCAAAAATAAAAACGCCGTTTGTCTCTATCTTAGTGTTGTATATACTGTTCGAATGCTTGCTTGCTTGCGTTCGCTGGCTGTGAACTCCAGCGTGATTTCCTGAATGTCGGATGAAGACATCCTGTTGTCCAACATCCGTGTGATGTTATACAGGACTGAGGTTTGCGTGAGTATCCGTTGTCCCATGTCTGGCTTATTGGTGTGCAGACTGGTGGTTCCTCACCATGCAGGCAGATACTCTCCGACTTCGGAAGAATCAGTGATCTTACTACTTTAGCCAGGGCCCCGAAGGGACCTGTTGCCCAGGACGCACGACTAGGACGTGTTAGTAGGTCTTGGCCAGTATAAAACCTGGCCCTGGTGCCTTGGAAACACCTATGCGTCCCCAATGTTCTAATTTCTTGCCTCTTTCAAGCAATATTCCAACTGCCAAGGGATTTTTTACGTGCGCAACAATACACACTGGCGTCCGATCTCACTACCCAGAGACCAGGGGAAATTTTATTACAGGAAGTCCAGGTGGATTTTTTTAAATAAATCCCGGTCCTCACCGGGGCCTGAACCCGGGACCTCCAGCACTCGAGGCGGACACCATACCTCGAGACCACTCAGCCCCCCTGAAAAAAAAAATCGAAAAAGAGTAGCCTAACGGCGCTGCCCGGGCAAAATTTCGAGTTAAAAATCTACCCAAAGTATTTCAGGATCCTCGCCGATGCAACGGAGTTCGTGCATTGAGCTGAGTTTCTCCAGACTCAGGTTTGAGTTAGGAGGAAAACGGAGCACTTATGGGTTAAACCGTGTGCCGTGATGTTTATCCAACGACTAAACTAAACTAAACTAAGCAATCTTCGTTAGTTACTTTGGCAGTCCAAGGAATTCGCAACGTTTTTCTTAGGAACCACATCTCTGTTGCTTTCAAGTTATTCCTAATTTGTTCATTTACATTCCAAGATTCACTGCCATACGGCAAAACAGGTTCCATAATACACTTTGGCTTTCTCTTTCTTACATTCATTAATAGTGACTTATTGCATAAGATACTTTTCGTTTTCTGACATGCAGCTTTTGCTTCCATATTCTGCTCTTAATCTCATCTTCCATCTGATGTTATAAAAGTCCCTAGGTAGTTAATATTATCCACTTGGTGAAAAATTTTCCCTTCTGTTTCCATTTCCCATTTTGGTATCACCTTTTTCTGTGATATCACCATTGTTACTGTTTTCTTGATATTCAAGGAGAGTCCTTTCTTGGCACTCTCTGTTACTACAATGTCCAATAATTGTTGTAGGTCTGTTGCATTATCCGCCACCAATACTGTGTCGTATGCATAACGTATATTGTTTATAATATAACCTCCGATTAGTATTCCCGGCTTCTCTTTGATTTTTCTCATTATTACTTCGCTATAGATGTAGAAGAGATCCGGTGACAAAACTCATCCCTGTCGTACTAATAACTTTATTTGTTCACAATTGCCCTCATTATTTTCTATTTTAATTGCTGCTACTTGGTTCCAGTAAATATTTCTTTTATTATTCTTAGATCTTTCCTATCAATGTTGATATCTTTCCAACATTTTAATTAGTTCAGCTTGATTTACTATATCAAATGTCTTGTTATAATCAATGAAGCACAAATATATGTCTTTCTGTGTCTCTATTGATCTTTCTATTAGTGTTCGTAATATATATATTGCATTGTTTGTACCCTTTAATTCCAGAAATCCATACTGTTCCTCGCCAATTTCTAGTTTTATTTTCTTTCTTGTTCTTCTCATTATAATTCTGAGTAGAAGCTTAGTAACATGGTTTATGAGGTTAATTGTACGAAAGTCTTCACGTTAAATTACTCCTTGTCTTTTTACTATAGCTATAAATACAAATTTCAACATATCACTTGATAAATATCCACTGCTGTAAATATCATTTACCATGTTAGTTAATATATCTACTCCAAATTCTCTCAGAACTTCTAATTCAGCACAGCTGCGCGAGATTCGGCAGCGGATCGTGTCGAGCTGGTTACTTACGGAGGTATGTGCGCTGGTCGTTTAGAAAGCAATGGCAAACTACTAAACGTAAAACTTACAAAGATATCAACAGCAACTGACAAATGCTGGTGTTGACTGCAATGTCCTTTAAAGGATATGTGGAAAAAACCTTCTAATTCTTCTGCTATGATTCCATCTGACCCCGCTGTTTTTCCTTTCTTCATATATTTTACAGAATAGGTGGACCTTCTAAGTTACTTTCTTCTATTAATTCTTCCTTTTCTCCATCATATAATTCTCTTATATACTCATTCCACTTCTTCATTATAGACTCTTCGTCCAATAATATCTTTCCTGTTTTTGATTTCAGACACCCTGTATTTACTTTTATTTTTCTTCTTGTGAGCTCACTGAGTTGTTTACATATTTTTTGTATCTTTAATATAATTTAATTCAATATTCTTGCACTGCTCGTTTAATCAACTTTTGTTTGCCTTCACACATTTATCTCTTATTTTTTATATTTATCATATCATATTCTTGTTTGTCATTTTTATTCTATTTTCTTTTGTCCATCAATTTTAAGATTTTTTTAGTCATCCATTGTTTCTTTGATTTTTTTTTCTGCTTCGTTCCAGTAGTATTTCCTTGCCTGTTTTATTAATGGAGTCCCTTAACATTTCCCATTGTTCATTTATACTCTGTATTTTAACTATTGCATTTTACCCATTTTTCACCGTCACCTTCTATAGTTCTTGAATTTCTTTATCTGCTTTTGGAACATCTTTATTAAGTCTCATATTCTTAACCACATTTTCTCTCTCTCTCTCTCTCTCTCTCTCTCTCTCTCTCTCTCTCTCTCTCTCTCTCTCTCTCTCTCTCTCTCTCTCTCTCTCTCTCTCTCCAATATTCTTTTCATTTGTCCACATAGTGGTACATTATCACTATTACAGTAAGCACCAGGTATTGTCTTAACATTAATTAACGCATTTCTATATCATTTATTAATAAGTATGTAGCCAGTTTGGTTAAGTATTTTCTTATCAGGGCTTTTCCTTGTGTAAAGTCGTCATTTTATGTTATGGTGTTTAAACCAGGTGTTTCCAATTATCATATGATTGATAATTGTGCATTCTATTAGTTTCTCTCTTCTTTCATTTCTTGTACTAAAACCACAATTCCCCACCACATACTCCATTTTTTTTCCGTGTCTACTTCCTCATTAAAATTTCCTAGTAATATTTTTATTTCTTGTGATTTAATTTGAGACATTGCCATTTCTACTTCACAGTAAAAATTTTGTATTTCTTCATCACTAATATTTGTTCTTGGTGCGTATACTTGTATACTATTTATATCTATTGATTTGAATTTCATTTTGACCATAATAACTCTGTATGAAATACACCACTAACCATTAATCTACTTGGCTGTGTTTTTAATCAAATAGTAGTCCTCCAGAATAAACTATTGTGTGTTTGTCGGTTATAATTTTCCACGTTCCCTTCAATTTCATCTCACTTATGCTTAGAATATTCATTTTCATGCTTTCCATTCCTCTTATCACATTGTTCAACTTTCCCAACTCATTTAATGTCCTAACATTCCATGTTCCTATTTTAAATTCATTTCCCATTTTAAATTTATTCGTTATGATTTTACCATCAGTAGCTGGATGATGGTCTGGTGTCACCTGTGGCACATGACTGTCCCTAACGGAGGAGGATGCCCTAAGACAGCCATTAACGTTGTTCACTACCTCTGATATGTGACTATTCATTAAATCTTGGGAAGATGTGGTGGTTTCCCCTTGGCTTCCACATCCACATGGAGGAGGTCTTTTATCTCTGCCTTTGACAGCCATTTCCGACTGTCAGGACAAGTGAGCGCCCTGCTCTGCTCCGCTGTAGCGTTTTCCACTCATCCTTATAGATACTCGATCACCAAGGCTACGTTTACCACACCGTGGTGTGTTTCCCATCCTCTACCACCGGGAGGTGCAGTTGGGAATTTCAATTCCTAAAGTTATGGTCTGTCGGTCTCCTTGGCCGAAGAGTTTGCAGCTTTCTCCGTAACCCCGAATACTCTCGTGGTTGACGTGAGCGCACGAGAATTGGAAGCGGTTCGAGTCGCGCCAGTGACTTATGAGAGTATGGAGCCGGTCGCTCAGAAAGTCGTGGCGTGATGATGAGCGTAATCTAGCCTAGGAATCAACATACAGCTGAAAGATGCTGATGTTGACCACAATATCCTGAAACAGGATGGAAACGCGGGAAAAAAAAAGTTATGGTCTATGATGGCCAAACCTCTCCAGTAGGACTGCATGTATAGCCGATGGAAATTGCTCGTGAAAATAAACAAGTGAAGATGATATTAAGCTCCTTTGGAAACAAATAAAGAGGTCTTCGTTATGCCCATATCTGCCATAGTTAACACAAAATTACGTTCAGTCTTGGAAGGTTGTATTCCACGGCGTTGTATTGTTTCGTTTGTGAAAGCCTTACGTCTATTTGTTTGGGAGATCCAGTCTTCCGTGTGTCTTTCTAATATATAATTATTCTTCGATGTCTTTATTTACTTATCACTATAGTATAGTTTTAAATACAGGAAATATAATGACTATATATGTTTTGCAAAACTTTAACATAACTGAAATATAATTACAATGATTTCAAATATCTTACTGCTATCAACAACGGTGATAATTGAGAATCTATTACAATCATTTAATCAACGTACAGCTCTTGGTCACTAAGTTGTTATAATCATCACATTTAGACTGCTATGGATTAGGAAGTTATTGAACATGGCATCTTATGACGGAGCGTGTATGAAAATGGCCTGAGTGCTGAGATGAGACTCGCATATAACCCATCGAATGCTGATTGGTTTATAACATATAGCTCTAGAACCATTTGTCCAATGTGACGTGAAAGGGGGTTCTTTACTTGTGTGTACGCTAATATGCTCATTCGAATTTGCTGTAATGTGAGTAGCGGTATCGTAAGGGCTATTACCTTGAATTACGAAAACACAGATCTGAGTTCAGTTTTAAGAAATTGCTGGATTTTTCCTCAGAAAAAAGGGGGGGGGGGCAAAGCTGGGGGAGATTTGGCAGCAAACCGTCTTGTGTGTTGTTGTTGTTGTTGTTTTTATATTTTTTGTACGAAATGGGATGGGTGCCGGTCGTTCAGAAAGCAATGGCAAACTACTGTACGTAAACGTGCCAAGAGATCACAACAGTAAAAATTGCTGATGTTGACTGCGACGTCCTGTAAAGGATATGCAACTAGCTAACTAAGAGGGGTTGGGAGTTGTCGACGGCCAGCTCTATGGCGAAGGGGTTACGAAGAATGCAATTCGTAATCCCGCATACCGCGTTCGAAACACAGCTGCTGGCGATTTGGAAGCAGACTGTCCTGCGTTGGTTTCCATACACTGTGCCGGTCGTTCAGAAAGCAAAGGCAAACTACGGAACGTAAACTTGCCCAGGAATCACAAACAATCAAAACATAATGTAGTACACGGCAATGTCCTGTAAAGGATATGCAATTAACTAAAAGGGGGTCGACGCAGACTCGTAAAATGTCAGTTAGAGATTTTTCAAGTAAGCAAAGACGGTCCGGAAAAAAAGGCAAATAATTAAAAGGCAACATTAAGCGTCACGTGATTACTTGTACATTCAGTTCTTCTACAGCTTTCCGGCGATTATTTGTTCTATCGGAATATTGATTCTGTACCGGAAGCAGCATACACAAGCATGGCGCCAGTAGACAGAATCCTACTGAAAATTGTTCCGCTTATTGTGATAATAGAAATGCACTTTACACCCAAATCTAAGATTTCATAAAATTGTTTTCTGATTGTGATAATAGAAATGCACGTATCAACGTATCTAAGATTTCAGAAAACTGCGACAGATTAGACCATTTTTCCTAAAGTATGTACAAGGTATCACGTGAACTATATTCCCGTAGAGGTGTGCTGAAGCGATCTCTGGTGGTGTTATAACAGCTCACCCTTGGAAAATTCATTACGGTGTATACTTCAATATGGTCAACATCTGGTATTTCTTCAATCAATCAATCAATCAATCAGGTGCCGTCTCCATAATGAAGTTGGCTGCAATGGATCTCCAACATTGTCTGTCTCTCGCCCTGACTGTACATTCCGTCCGGCTGATTTTCGTCCATATCTTGATGTTATCTTCCCAATTGTATCGTTGTCAACCTCTTGCTCGCTTGCCCTCAACCTTGCCCTCCAGTATGGTTTTTATAAGAGTACCATTACTTTTAACGTGGCCGAAATATTTCACTTGCCTCCCCTTTATTTCTTCCATCAACTTCCTCTTCATTCCCAGTCTTTTGAACCTCTGCATCTGATTGTTTTTGTTTCCATGAAATACGAAATATTCGTCTGTATATCCACATCCGGGGCTTTTATGCGACTTTCTAATTGCTTGTTCAATGTCCAGGCTTCCGCACCATACAGTAGCGTTTGACAATTTTCATTTTTAATGCGTTGTTAATCTCTCTACCGGTCTCTGTGGCTAAGGGCTTGCGAACGCGGTTTGTGAGCCCGTATACCCGGGTTCGAAACACGACGGTGCTGGTTTTTTCGAAAAAGGTATAGGAGCCGGTCGTTCAGAAAGCAATGGCAAACTACTGAACGTAAAACTTGCCCAGGAATCACGAACAGCGAAAATGCTGGGGTTGACTGCTACATTCTGTGAAGGACATGAAACTAATTTTTTTTTTTTTTTTTTTTTAATCTCTCTAGGTGATAATATTGATTTCATGCCGTTGAAAGCATTTTTGGCCATTCCTATTCTCTTTTTTTAAATTTTTATTTCACTTCTACCATCACCTGTTATTATATTCCTGGATAGGAGAACCTTTTTACTTGTTCTAGTATCTCCACGTTTACTGTGATGTTCATTGATGATCTTTTCTTTCCACTGCTAATTATTATAGTGTTTTTTTTTTTTTAAATTTGGATGTTAATACCTAAGCCACATTCTGCACTATGCCTGTTTACTTGTTCCACTAGGTCTTGTAACGTTTACTCGCTTTCTGCTAGTAACACGGTATCGTCAGCGTGCCTAAGATTGTTTATGATTTTTCCATTGATGTTACGTCCAGGTAGTTCAACTTGTTTAAAAATTATTTTTGTCTATAGGTTGAAGAGGCTTGGGGACAAAACACATCCATGCCGTACTCCACTTTTTATCTGTATAGGCAACGAATAGTTATTTCCGCATGTAATAGACGTCACTTGTTCCCAGTACAAGTTACTGATAAGTCTGATGTCCTTTCCGTCTACTCCTATATCTTGAAGGCATGTAATTAGTTGTTTCTCTTGTACTCTATCAAAATCTTTCTTGTAATCTATAAAACAAACATATATACTTTTCTAAACTTCTAAATATTTTTTCAGCTAACATCCTAAAGCAGATAATTGCTTCTCTGGTGCCGCTGTTTCTGCGGTACCCAAATTGTTCTTCAGCTACTTCCTCATCTATTTTATGTTTAATTCTTTCTTGTGTGACCTTAAGCAGTATCTTAGTTATGTGGCTCATTAAGCTAATAGTTATTCTTCTTGTTTGCGTTCATCCGGAGTGTTTTTTTTTTTCCAGATGTGATTGCGGTGTGTCTGTTTATGCACCCTTGGATCGAAACCCTTAGGTCAACACATCCGGCTTTTAGCGTACATTTTTGAACAGGTTTGCATTCCCGGGAGACTCTCACTTTTGTGGTACCACCCACCTCTCAGTTGGTCGAGTTGGAACAGTCGAAGACTTCACGGTCATATCCCTCAAAGAAAGGCAGGGAAAGTCCATAGCATTTTCCGCCATCCTGGGTGGCTTCCATAATTGCAGAGCCGACACATAATGCTCTGGTGCTGGGCTCACCGAGGGAATCGTCAAGTCCTGCTCATGGCTGCTTTAAATCCTCACTTCAATATATTGGGCATTTCGTTAACCCCGGGCCGTTCCCGCACAAACCAGACAGGTCTGCAGACGGTATCCACCCAGCGAGTTTTCGACACGGACATGTGCTTGTCGTTGCGCCCTTCAGAGCTGATCCAGGCACGACGGACATTCGGAAAACTACCTAGTCAAAGCTGTTCCGAACAAGAGCGGCATTCGGAAACTAGGTAGTCAGAGCTATTCCTAGCACGAGAGACATTCGGACGAGACATTTCACTCGGACGTAAATGCGTAGTGCCAATTTTTATTTTGCCACCCGTAGGACGGCACTTCCGGCTTCGGCGGGCATTTTTAAAATGATGTTAGCCTTCCTCGGGTTTCGAGGCACTTTAGACTTATTGTTGTGATGTAGCCCACACCTCAGCTGGTCAAGATAGAACGATAAGAGACATCACGGTCGACCCTGAAGGGAAGGCAGGGGCAGACAATGGGCATTCCCTCGCTATCCAAGGAGGCTTCCATAATTGCAGAGCCGGCACATATTGCTCTGAGACTGGGCTCACCCGAGGAGTTGCCTCGTCCTGCTCATGGCTGCTTTAGTTCCTCACTTCCATGTGTTGGGCATCTAGCTTGCCACTGGTCGCCCAATCACACATCAGGAACGGTCAGTCTGCAGGCGACATCCACTAGGTAAGCTTTCGCTTCGGACTACGCAATGGATTCGCTAGCCGTGCGTTCCATTTCGTGTTATTGAGACATTTTCCACCTTGTTTTTCCACCTTTGTCTACACTCTCTATGAGTTAGATACAGACAGTTTTCGTAGCCATTTCATTCGACTGGGGTACTTCTTCAACCTTTTTGTACTCGCTCCCGAGGTAGGCTACATGTGCTGCCGGCTCAGCACCTTACCTCCGTACAGCAGTGAGCGAGAAACGGGCAGGCCCTCTCATCCTGGGATCCCTCATATCCCCCAGCTGAGAGCCTTCGGACAGGTATCTGAACTGGGCATGTAGCGTGCTCAGTATCTCACCTCCGTTTTTCGGTAGGTGAGTATCGGCCCGGCTCTCTCATCCAAGGGTAGTAGCTTAGAGGCGTTCAGCTACATCTCTCAGATGGAGGCCTTTGTGTAAGTGTCTGGACAAAGTTTGTGGCTTCGTGCGCCTGAGTTTAAATTCTGACTACTATCCTCAGTCTACAAGGAGAGCAGCAGCTTGTGTCTGTCTTAGTCTGGTCCCTATCCTAAGAGCTGTCCAATATGTAGTTTATATCCATTGTCACAGCGCTTGGGGTCGGTGGGACACTCAAGCTCCCCCACCCCGGCAAGGTGGAGACACATCGGGGGAGAGCTAATAGTTCTATAATCCTCACAATGAACAGCCCTTGACTTCTTGGGTAGTGTAATGAAAATGGATATTTTCAAGTCCTTGGGGATGTACCCAGTATTATATATATATATATATATATATATATATATATATATATATATATATATATATATATATATATATATATATATATATATATATATATATATATATATTGCATTGGCACCTTGCCGTCTTGACAGACGATAGTTTGTGCTTTAAAAAGGCATAATAACTTTTAACTATGGCGGTAGCGAGTGTGACCGATAAGGCCAATTTGCGCTGTAAATGTCCGTTCACAGTGGGTGCATCTGAACACGTGGTCATTTCCACCATCATGCACCATCTTACGTCTCAAACGCTTGGTGTGTGACTTTTCTGCAATAATTTTCTCCTTTGACTTTATTCCATTTCTGATATTTGCCCTCCATGCAACACGTTCAGCGGCGACTTGCTCCCAATGTGCATTATCAATGCCTGTATCAATCATGTCCCGCTTACACACATCTTTGTATCGTAGTAGAGGCCGACCCTGAGATCTCTTACCCATCTGTAATTCACCAAAAAAGATATCCTTTGGTATTCTACCATCATCCATCCTCCTAAGATGTCCTATCCATCTAAGTCTACGAAGACTGAGCATGGAATAAACTGTCACACAACCTGGTCTTTCCAATACTTCAGTATTTGTGATTTTGTCTTGCCACTTAATACCAAGAATTCTTCGCAGACACCGCATATGAAAGCTGTTTAAATTGTTCTCTTGGTGTGAGTAAGTTGTCCAGGTTTCACTGCCATAGAGAAGAGTACTAAGGACACAGGCTTGATAGACAAGGACTTTTGTTTTGGCAGTAAGCTTCCTGTTCTCCCAGACTCTTTTTCTTAACCTGTTCATTGTTGTTGCTGCCTTACCAATCCGGATGTTGATTTCCTGATCTAGGGATAATTTGCTATTTACCACTGATCCTAGATATGTAAAATGGTCTACTATCTCTAGTTCGGCGTCGTCAATAAAGATTGATGGTACCCCATGTGCACCTTGTGACATAATCTGTGTCTTCTTTTTGCTAATTGTTAAACCAAATTCAGAACAAGCATTGGAGATTGCAGATAGTAGACATTGCAATTCTTCCTCAGAGTGGGTCGTAACCGCAGCATCATCTGCAAAAAGCAACTCTCTGATCAGTACCCTCCTAATTTTGGTCTTAGCCTTCAATCTCTGAGCATTGTAGAGGCCGCCGTCTGAGCGTGAGTGAATGTATATACCACCATCCTGATCACGAAATGCATATTTCAGTAGAAGTGAAAAGTATATTCCAAAGAGGGTGGGAGCTAGTACACAACCTTGCTTAACTCCACTCTTGATTTCAAATTTTTCAGAAGTTGCACCATCAAACTTGATTATACCCTTCATGCCTGTGTGGAACGATTCCACAATGGACAGAAGAGTTGGTGGGCAGCCAATCTTCTTTAGTGCCTTGAACAGACCCTCACGACTGACCAAATCAAATGCCTTTGTGAGGTCGATGAAGGCAATAAACATTGGTTGATTCTGTTCACGGCATTTTTCTTGCATTTGTCGCAATGAGAATATCATATCAGTGGTAGACCGGTTCTGTCGAAAGCCACACTGTGATTCGGGGTAGACTTGATCTCCTAGGACTTGAAGTCTGCGCAGAACAATTCTGGCAAATACTTTTCCAACAATACACAGAAGTGAGATACCCCTATACTTGTTGCAGTCGCTCCGATCGCACTTGTTCTTGTACAGTGTTATGATGCTTGAATCTTTGAAATCCTGTGGGACTTGTCCTTCACGCCAGCATAGCTCTATTAGCTGGTGGATCTGTATAGTGAGTGTGTCTTGCCCACTCCTGATAACCTCTATTGGAATCCCATCCTTACCTGGAGCCTTGCCAGATGCAAGTTCATTTATAGCACACTTAACTTCTGTTATGGTGGGAAGTGTGTCCAGGTGGTCAAGAGTTGGTAGAGCCTCTATGGCGTTGAGGGCATCATCCGCTAGTTTGGTCTCACTTGAGTAAAGCTCCAAATAGTGCTCTACCCATCTGTCCATCTGCCGTTTCTTGTCAGTGATGATTTCTCCAGTCAAGGTTATCAATGGTGCACTTCTTTTGATCACTGGACCACAGGCTTTCTTTATTCCTTCATACATGCTTCTTATGTCTCCCTTATCACTTGCGATTTGAATGGACTCACATAACTTGATCCAATAATCATTTGCACACTGCCTGGCAGCCTTTTGCACATCCTTCCTAGCTTGCCTTAGCTCACTCAGAGTGTTACGCGTTGGTTTTTCCTTGTTTCTTAAGAGATCTTTCTTCTTCTTATCAATCAAGGGCTGCAGTGTCTCGCTGTTGGCCGCAAACCAGTCCTGCCTCTTATGATCCACAGTGCCGTAAACCCCTACAGCAGTTTAATAAAGAGTTTCCTTAATTTGACCCCACTTTTCATTTACTGTACAATTTTCTGGTGTATCAGTGAAAGCGTCTTCAAGTTGCTGTTGAAACTGAAAGCACTTTTCAGGATCATGAGTGTTAATAATATTAATCCTGGGGCTAGATTTGTGTTTAGCTGTGTAGATTCTCTTTGGTCTCAGTCTAACCCTTGCAACAACCAAAGAATGATCCGTATCACAGTCAGCACTGTGGTAACTACGAGTCAATGATATATGGTTCAGATTTTGTCTCCGTGTGATGATGAAGTCCAGCTGGTGCCAATGGCCGGATCTTGGATGTTTCCATGTGACCTTATGAATCTCTTTTGTTTAAAAAAAAAGAGTTTGTAATACATAGGTCATTACTGGTGCAATGCTCCAGCAGCCTTTGCCCATTTTCATTCATGCGACCGATGTTGTATTTTCCAAGGCACACTGGCCATGAACTCGAGTCCTTGCCCACACGAGCATTGAAATCACCGAGCATATAAATGTAGTCAGATTTTGGAACTGCCTTGATCACGGAGTCTAACTCCTCATAGAACAAATCCTTCACATCATCAGAGGAATCGAGTGTCGGTGCATATGCAGTAATAATGGTGGCAAACCCACAAGAGGTTGCCAAGCGCAGGGACAATAGTCTTTCATTTCCTCCTGCTGGAATTTCAATCATTCCCAGTAGCGATCCTAGACCAGTCGCCAACCAAGGCTTAGGGCCTGGTCTGCCCTGCCATGACAATTTTGTCTTTAGCTTGCATTTCCTCGCACCAGGGTAAGGCTTGTACCCTCCCAATTGCGCTCTTCCGCCCGAAGCCGTTGGCACAATGTGGGTGGTCGGGTTTGGTAAGCGCCGCCCAACGTTCGGCGCTAACAGAAACCAGGTAGTACCGTCTACTGTTATACGGTAGCTCAGTCATATCTGACTAAGACCTGACTACAATCTATATATACATATATATATATATATATATATATATATATATATATATATATATATATATATATATATATATATATATCTTCTTCTTCAGCGTTCCGGGCCATTGAGATTCTTTGCTGCAGATACAATCCGTCTCCATTCGTCTCTCTGGTTGACCTTCTCTTGCCAGTCGTTGATTCCAAGTGCTTCTAGGTCTGCATATATATATATTATATCTCCACCATCTTCTTGGTCTACCTCGGGGTCTACGGTAATTTATTTCTTGAGTGTAAGCGAGTTTTGTTTCCCTATTGTCTCCCATTCTTTCTATATGCCCCAGCCATTGTAGTCTATTAGCCTTCATGATACCAGTGATTAGCGGGGACTTAAATAGGTCATAAATGTCTTTGTTACTTCTTCTTTTCCACTCTCCACTTTGTGTATCCCTAATGGGTCCAAAGATGCGTCTTAAAACTTTGTTCTGAAAGGTTTGTAATAAGGATTTGTCTCCTTTCGTTGTACTCCAGGTTTCAGAGCCATACAGCACAACTGGTCTAATCAGTGTTTTGTATATTGTGATTTTGGTGTTACGAGGTAGCGCATTTGATTTTAGTAGATGTTGTAGTGCATAGTATATCTTATTTCCAGAATTGATTCTAGTTTGTATTTCTTCCCTTATGATGTTGGAGCAGTTGAAGATTGCACCCAGGTATTTGTATGATTCCGTTCCTTTAACGGTCATATTATCTATTTGTATGTGGCCAGAGTTTTTAGCCATTCTTTCTCTTGAAATTACCATATATTCTGTCTTATCTTGGTTGATAATCAGTCCCATCTGTTGGGCTTTTTCCTTTAAGTGAGTCAATATTTCCAATGTCTTTTGTTCCTTTTCCCCTATAATATCTATATCATCTGCATAATCAAGCAGCTTGGATGCTCCGTCGATATCACATTCCCCCTTAATCTTCCTTACAACTTTCTCTAGAGCCAGATTGAAGAGTTGCGGCGATAGTGCATCACCTTGTTTCAAGCCAGATGTTATTTGGAAAGGGTCTGATTTCCTGCCTTTATATGTTACTATATTATACGTATCTTCCATGTATAGTCTGGTCATGTTGATTAACTTCCTTGGTATTCCAAATTCCTGCACAGCATTCCATAGACTATTCCTATGGACACTATCGTAAGCCTTTTTAAAATCCACAAAAATGTTATGGAGATCTCTTTTATATTCCCAATTTTTCTCTGCTATTTGTCGTAAGATAAATATCTGATCTATTGTTGATTTGTTTTGTCTAAAACCCGCCTGGTAGTCACCTAACATGTCTTTTGAATATGGTATTATTCTATTTAGTAATACTGCGGATAGTATCTTATAGCTTGTGGACAGTAGTTGCTTGCTTGTGTTCGTTGGCTTGAGCTCCAACGCGAAGTCCTGTATGTCGGATGAAGGCATCCTGTTGTCCAACATCAGTGTGATGTCATACAGGACCTGAGTTTTGCGTGAGTATCCGTTGTCCCATGTCTGGCTTATTGGTGTGCAGACTGGTGGTTCCTCGCCGTACAGGCAGACACTCTCCGACTTCGGAGGAATCGGCGATCCTACTGACTTTAGCCAGGACCCCGAAGGGACCTGTTGCCCAGGACGCTCGACGAGGACGCGTCAATAGGTCTTGGCCAGTATATAACCCGGCCCTGGTGCCTTGGAAACACCTCTGCGTCCCGTGGACAGTAGTGATATTCCTCTATAATGTTCACATTGGAACTTGTCTCCTTTCTTAAAGATAGGTATCAATAATGACTCTTTCCAGTCATGGGGTAATTCTTCTGTCCTCCAGATTTTTATTATTAGTTCGTATAGCTTTAGATGTAATGCATGGCCACATATATATAATGCATATATAATACTGCTGCCGGTCTCTCTGGCGAAGGGGTTAACGACTTTCTCCTTAATCCCGTATATCCACCAAAGATATCAATTGATGACGAAGTGAATGCAAGAATCTCCAAGGCCAGCGCGGTCTTTGGCAGACTGTACAAGAATGTATGGGACAGAAATGGAATAAGCCTGCAAACAAAGCTGAAAATCTATAAAGCAGTTGTATTATCCACACTGCTGTATGCTTGTGATACATGGACTGTTTATCAGCGACATGCTAGGAAATTAAACCACTTCCACACAGTCTGCCTTAGGAAGCTATTGAAGAGTAAATGGCAAGACAAGGTCCCAGACACTGAAGTTCTAGAAAGAGCGTCCATGCCCAGTATCCACACTATACTAATGAAAAATCAAATTCGCTGGGCTGGTCACTTAACTCCCATGCCAGATCACAGGCTCCCTAAACAATTTTTTTTTTACGGCGAGCTGCGTTGTGGTAAACGCTCCCAAGGCGGCCAGAGAAAACGCTTTAAAGGCACTCTGAAAATCTCACTTAAAGCTTTTGGAATTCATCTTGACACCTGGGAGACTGCTGCTAAAAACCGTAATTCGTGGCGTAGATCATTACATAAGGGTGCAGTCACTTGTGAAGCAACTAGGACTGCAAGAGCAGTAAAGAAAAGGCTGGACAGAAAAATCACTGCAGGATGTCCTCCTCCTGGAACGTCAAGCATTCTTTGCCCACATTGTCAAAGAACATTTCGAGCCAAAATAGGCTCGAACATTTCGAGCCAAAATATATATATAATTCTGTGATAGTATCAATGCCAAAGCTGGATAAGGATTGTATCATCTCTTTTGTTATCTTGTCAGGACATGCAGCCTTTCCTTCTTTCATCTTTTTAATAGCCTTCTCTACTTCAGCCTTTAATATGTTTGGTCCATCTTGAGAATTATACGTGGAGAAGTTTGAAATATGATTTGTGAATTAGTTTGTCCTTATGAAAAAGCAAGCGTTTTGTAGAGTGGCAGTAACTGAAGACGTTCCTGTAGATTAGAATTATCGGTACACTTTTTACCATTAATTAAGCGCACTGCTCTCTTCTTAAGCGAATAAAGGCGTTTTATTATTGATTTGAAGCATCCATCCGAGATTGTGGAGCAATAGTCAGTACGTGTTTGTATGTGAGAATATAGAATATCTTTCTTGTGATTTCATCAAGTAAATTTAGAATTTTGGCAAGTTGGTATACTTTCGTTGCTATTTTTTAGGAGAGCGTGAACATGGGAATTTAATCTTACAGTTCTATCAATCATAAGAACTAATACTTTGTGCTCGGTTACATTGTATACAGACGTGCTACCAATGTACAGCTGAAGTGAGTACAGCTATGTGAGTTTAGAATGTGAGGTCTTTACCTGGGTGCTATTAACATAGATGTTTTGTTTAGGAATGTTAATTTGCATTCGGTTTGTTTTAACTCCGGCTTAGTTAATCTATTTAATTTCTGTTGCAAGGGTGATTCTAGTACATTACAATCAATAACGTTTGTTTATACTGTGCAGTTGTCTGAAAATAGATCGCAAGTCGACGAAAGATATAAGGGACTATCATTTATATAAATGGCAAACAAGAGAGGGGCATGCATTGGCACCTGAGGTACTCCAATATTAAAGATAATGGTTTGAGATAACTATTTATTGTGTGATACTACTTGTTATCCGTTTAATAAAAAGGATTAAAAAAAAAATTAATGTCTCAATATTAAATCTTACTCTCATTGTTTCTAGCGTTTTTAATTAACATAGATCTATCATATCGAATGCTTTCTTGGAGTCTATAAACACCATCCACATAGAGTATTGATATCAATATTTTTATGCTAGTTTTCTCTCATGCTTCTTCGGGCCGTATGATAAGAATATTTTGGTCGAAACTCTGATTAAGCATAAGCGATAGTTCAGGCAACTTCCTCAGTAGATGGTAAATATTTAAATGTCCGACTCGGAGCCCATGTTTACTGAGCCAGTGTTTATAATTATTAGACATTTCAACTATGCATTATCAGAAATTTTAGAAACACAAAGTGATTACAAAGTACGTCACTTATTAGAATCACACCCTAAATTATAGAGAAACAATAATATATCTGACAATATAAAGTTACGTATACCAATCAATAAAGAAGAGCAGCAAAGACTTCCTCACTCACAATATAAACAAATGAAGAAGATTATAAACGATTTTCAACTAAATAAGATCAATACATTAAGAGATTTATACAAGTCAATGTTCATAGTCACGTATCCACTATTACAATAGTAGATAGAACAATAACCAAATATACACATAGACGGTTTAGGAAGCGCGTTTTCGTGTACCGAGATCCAGTGTAGATATGTGCTGAATTGCTAATAAATATAATGTTGTGTTGGTCGTTGGTACAGTGACATCATGAGTGCTTGACGACGTACCGCTGGACTAAAACGTATGAGGGGTAACAATTCTGGGTTACAATGAATGGATACAGTTGATGTCTCACGAGAATTAACGACTACCAACTACAGACTTTGATTCGTGGCTAGCAGGAGGCTGCAGTGGCACATTGTAGTAGCTGCGCGAGATTTGGTGGTCGCGTCGCGTGGGTTTCTTACGGCAAAGTATTTCAACCGGTCGTTCAGAAAGCAATGGCAAACAACTGAATGTAAAAACTTGCCAAGACATCAACAGCAGCTGAAAATTACGGTGTTGATTGCAATGTCCTGTAAATAGGATATGCCAAAAAAAAAAAAAAAAAAAAAAAAAAAAAAAAAAAAAGCTGGTGCCCAATGTAGAAATAAGTATTTGATCATTAAAAAAAAATAAAAAAATAAAAACGCTTTTTCTGTGCACCTGCCTGTGAAGTAAAGAATAGATATTGTTGATGAAATGTATGTTGTTGACAGAAAAAAAATCTGTAATATGTTGTTAATTATGTCGGCCAGACAACGCTGTAATCCATAACTCGGGGATGTGATGGAAAAGAAGAAAATAGACGCGTTAGTAAAAGTGTGACGTAACACGTTCAAGAGTGCTAGTAGTTTAGACACTGATATCTGTTGGTTGTTCACGGTGTCGTTAATACCAATATGTATGCTTGCCTTTCTGACGTTATGATTTACAACCAATTTGCTAATATTGTCTGCTAGCCGGACAACACCAGCCCCAGACAGTAGAATTATGGATACAATATCTTTGTCTGAAGTGACCACACGGTCGCTATATAAGCCTTTCATTAAAGAATCGCCGATTATAATGTGTGTACTGTCGGGTCGTGCTATCTATATATGTTGGCCGTCAGTACGCCTTGCCCGTTTCTTCTTCTATTGAGGGTTGACAGCAGTCTGTATATCTACATGTGGTTCCCAGTGTTTGTTGTAAGCGTTTGTTGTCTGTTGTGGGTGTAATAATCATCACCGTGTGACTAGACTTGGGAAGAGCTTTTCCCCTATGGTAATATTTGGAAATTTATCATACACCTGATGAGCGAACGTTTGACGCTTGACTAGAACCTTGCATTGACACTGGCACGAGCGCAGTCGGTCAAGCGTTCGATTTCTACACTTGACGTTCTCTACGCGTGGGAAAGACTGACCTATTCCCCCAAGCACTCATGCCTGAAAATGTGATGGTCATAATGATCTATATACATCCATAGCTGTTTACTGCTACGGGACCGGTTTTGATCTTTTTATAAGCCAAATGTTCTGCGTCTGTTGTGTCATGTGTAAATGTATCTATCACACCCTGACCCAACATATATTATGATCATTACAAGTACCTCAGAAATCGGAATGGGTTCGCCTGATGTCGAAGGACACTGGTAATAGGGAAAGCTAACCCACACGCACACAATTAGTCCAGAGCACTATAAGTAGTAGTAGCACGTACACGGACTATGCTTGAAATAAAAGCTAACCAGCGCGAAAAAATATTGTCATCCTCTTCTCACCTCGTTACATTTAGTTCCTCTTGTACCATGCGGTATCGAGGAGAAGTATATACAGCGGGACAGTGCCCGTTTATGGGCTTCATATATCGATATTCCCGTGAATTCGCTTATTCCCTCTGTCCATCGATTATGTGGTCGGCCTCTTCTTCTGGTTCTGTGTGGTCTGTAAAGCATTGCTTGTTGTAGTATACTGTTAGCAGTTAGCCTAGTTATGTGGCCAAACCATTTCACTTGCTGTTTTATAATGAAATCTATTACCCCAACTTTAGATAATAGGGAAACAAAACTCGCTTACACTCAGGAAATAAATGACCGTAGACCCCGAGGTAGACCAAGAAGGCGGTGGAGAGATAATATATATACAGACCTACAAGCACTTGGAATCAATGACTGGCAAGAGAAGGTCCACCAGAGAGACGAATGGAGACGGATTGTATTTGCAGCAAAGAACCTCAATGGCTCGGAACGCTGAAGAAGAAGAAGAATTACCCCAACTTTAGTCTTGATTTTATCATTTATGATCTTCTCTTTTCTTGATACGTTGAGTATTCTTCTCATGAATCTTATTTTCGCTGTTCATATGTTAGTTTTTATTTAAATAGCCACGTAGATCGTCGCTGGAGCTACAGAGTTCGTGCAGTCCGGCAGGCCGCTCTGCAGAAAGAGACCGAGCGAATGAAGGTCCAGTATGGCGATGCATGTCTGTCAGTGCAGTAGGAAGTTTCACAACGGCGTGACTTCAGAGACAAGACTGTTCAACACTGGTGATGTTTAGGATGGTGAAACGTGACCTCTCACGCTTACCGACATGGCACATAATGATGATAATAAGGTGCAGTTTTACTGTTCATTGCTTTTCTTTCAGATTCCTGTAACATACAAGCGGATTCCTCCATTGTCGCGCCTTTTACGATATGTGTGGTCGGTTGCATTGTAAATAATCTTCAATTTAGGGTCTTGTTAACACACCATGCAAAGCTTCCTTAGTCGACTCTTACGACATGCATGGTAGGTTACGCTGTTACTATTGTTTGTTTCCCTTTAGGCTCCACGGTAACACAGGAATGGAAACGCTATGGTGGAATCACCAATGATGTGCTCATGGGGAGAACGAAACAAATTCCAGTGAATCAAGAGGTGAGGCAAAAACGATGGCGTTGGATAGGACACACAATGAGAAAACCTGAGGACGATATAACTGGACACTCTCTTGTCTGGAACCCTCACGGCAAACGAAATAGTGGTGTCATGAACTTACATACTTATAACTCTGGCTCGCATTTCAGGACAGAAGTGAAACAATTACATGCATACAGAAATAGTACTCGCACGCTCAGCCGTTGTAATTGTAAAATAATTTATTCAATAATAATATCTACGTGCGCAGTCTCGCACGGGTTGCATTTCAGCAACACGCAACACTCACACAAATATCGTAATAACATTATAATCATCCATAGTATATTACAAAGCTCACGCTGTCTCGCAATACACGCTTCCCAACTCGACCATAGTTAACTCTACAAACTCTGTCACACAGTCGATCCTACTATGAGAACACAACACTCAAGAATCACAGCGACAGCCCTATACCTGTCCGTCTCTAAGTCCTAAACCCGTCCGACTCAAAACAGGTACGTTTCGCCAGTTCACGGCTTCTTCTAGACATTGAGTTACGCGGTGTCCGCTGGACACGGGTCTAACCCGAGTACAGGTTTCTCCGTACTTTATATTACTATCCTTGACCTTTGGGAAGGACTCATGGCTACCTGCCCTGCTGTCCTGCAACTAACCTGTCTCCTGTCTAACACTGGCTCTGCAGTATCGTGGCTCCTTGACAAGTGGGAGACACTTGGAGAGAATTACAGATTTGAATAATATTGGGAGGGCATGGAGGGAGGTGCAGGAGAAAGCAAAGGATAGGACGGTTTGGCCTGGTTTGGTTGAGGGGCTATGCCTCAGATGGTGAATACAAGGCATAAGAAAAAGGTGACAATGAAGAAGAAAAGGAAGAAAGAAGAAGAAGAAGAAGAAGAAGAAGAAGAAGAAGAAGAAGAAGAAGAAGAAGAAGAAGAAGAAGAAGAAGAAGAAGAAGAAGAAGAAGAAGAAGAAGAAGAAAAAAGAAGAAGAAGAAAATAAGAAGGAAGAGAAGTGGCAGCAGGAGAAGAAGAAGGGGAAGAAGAAGAAGAAGAAGAAGAAGAAGAAGAAGAAGAAGAAGAAGAAGAAGAAGAAGAAGAAGAAGAAGAAGAAGAAGAAGAAGAAGAAAATAAGAAGGAAGAGAAGTGGCAGCAGGAGAAGAAGAAGGAGAAGAAGAAGAAGAAGAAGAAGAAGAAGAAGAAGAAGAAGAAGAAGAAGAAGAAGAAGAAGAAGAAGAAGAAGAAGAAGAAGAAGAAGAAGAAGAAGAAGAAGAAGAAGAAGAAGAAGAAGAAGAAGAAGAAGAAGAAGAAGAAGAAGAAGAAGAAGAAGAAGAAGAAGAAGAAGAAGAAGAAGAAGAAGAAGAAGAAGAAGAAAGAAGAGAAGAAGAAGAAGAAGAAGAAGAAGAAGAAGAAGAAGAAGAAGAAGAAGAAGAAGAAGAAGAAGAAGAAGAAGAAGAAGAAGAAGAAGAAGAAGAAGAAGAAGAAGAAGAAGAAGAAGAAGAAGAAGAAGAAGAAGAAGAAGAAGAAGAAGAAGAAGAAGAAGAAGAAGAAGAAGAAGAAGAAGAAGAAGAAGAAGAAGAAGAAGAAGAAAGAAGAAGAAGAAAAGAAGAAGAAGAAGAAGAAGAAGAAGAAGAAGAAGAAGAAGAAGAAGAAGAAGAAAAGAAGAAGAAGAGGAAGAAGAAAATGTTGTCTATGCGTAAATCGCACAACACTAATGTACAAAAATATAAGCCAAAACTGCCATTTACTGCCAATGTAACACCTTGCGGTGTATGGCAGGGGGATCTTTGAGCCTGAAGTGTTAAGGCCGCCTGGCTAGTGCAGTCGCCGCGAACTGTGCAGGTTAGGATTTTCATTTTGCCACCGACAGAAAAAATAAAATCCCACACCTACCGAGGATTCGAACCCGGGTCTCCTGAAGGAGAATCCGGCGTTCTAGCCACTCGGTCAACCGCTTCTTTTAAAAAAAAATATCTTTACGTGCACATTTCACAGCTCTAATCTCTTTAAATATATTACCATTGGCACCCTGCCGTCTTGACAGACAATAGTTTGTTACATTGTGCTTAAAAAAAGGCATAATAACTACAATCCATGGCGGTAGACCAGGAATGGAGTTATACCTCTCCATAGCACAAAGTCTTTAAAAAATGCCTATGGCTGTATACATCATCTTGCCACCGAACCTCCATAACTCAATAACACTGTAACTCTAAAACTTTGTATCTTTGTAACCCCTTACATCTGTAACTCTATACATCTGTAACTCTATCACTTGGTAACTCTGTAAATCTATAACTCTATATATAACTTGGTAACTCTATAAATCTATAACTCTGTACTTATGTAATGCTATAAACCAGAGTTTTCCAAACAACAGCCCGCGGGCCACATGTGGCCCGCCAGCTGTCAGAAAGTGGCACGCAAAGCATCGAGCAGTCATTTTCCGCAATGACCGTTATAAAAAACAAGCAACGTTCCAGACTCACCGACAGTAACCTAGCTGCGCTTATGTCTTAGGGCACGACAGATTTGTGCTCAGGCATTGATAAACTGGCATCTTAACTTAAGTAACTGGTTACGAAAAACAGTTACAACTGTAAATTAATTACATTAAAAGCGATTTTCGAAACTGATTTAAAATTTAAGTTAAGAAAGTTAAGAATGATATTGCACAACTTTTATAATTTTTTGTGGCCAGCTTAACTACCAAAAATAGTAGACATGGCTCTCTGCTTGATAAGCTTGGGAACTACTGGTATAAGCCTATCATCTATAACTAGATAGTTCTATAACAATATAACTTTGTAATGCTATAACTCTATAAGTACGCCTGGAGCCCTTCCCACAGGCTCTTAATCGGACTCAAATCATGAGACAGGGATAGTCAGGGAAGAGTAAGAATGCTGTTGGCAGTCAGGAACTGCGTGGTCAACCGTGCACAATGGAGTCTCGCACTGTCCTATTGAAACATAAACCTTTGGGCAGCCAAAAGTGGAAGCACATCGGGTTGAAACATTTCATAGACGTATCGTTGCGCATTCAAGCCAGCCTCCATCATTGCGCACCATTTAACTCCTCCCATTGTAACTGATCACTCCCTAAACTATTACACCTCCACCATCGTCAGCGGAGGTTCATCAACTCAACTGTGGAAAACGTTCATTCTATCAACGTTCATTTCGCCTACGGTAGACACCTCTCCGTCTATAAACGGTCATTTCGCCTGCTGCCACATAGCGTTTAGATAAAATGACGTCATCAGAAAAGGCGGTAGAAAATCAGATAGGGAAAACCCCACAAGAAACTAAGAGACTGTCGGTAAACAGCACAAACGTCACAGTGACGTCAGAGAACAACAACAGAGGACTGATGGAGGTTGTAATGGCAAGACGTGAAACAGTAAACGTTCGAGAAAGTGGCATGGTTCACAGTTGTTTGGCTTGATATCAGAAGATGGAGGATACAGATAGATAAAGGAAGGAAGCCTTGATGATATATTAGAATGTCGCCATCGACTGACAAACCCGTGGGCAGCCAGTACCTAGACTGATCACTGATCAAACAGCGTCACAAGCGATGGACAGAGGAACAGACGAAGGTAGAAGGAGAAATGCGACTAATGTCTGAGACATACGAGTGTGTACATTTGTCCTTGTATATTCTGTATAATATTCCTGTCGCCGGCTTGGCGGTACAAGCCAGATAGGTTTTGAATATAAACATTTATGACACTTAACCGTGCATCGACTGTAAAATAAAGCAGGAACGATGTTAACTCTGGACTAAGAGTCTGCGTGATCCTTCATTCGAGTTCGGCTCTCGTTTGTTACTAATTAACTGGTGGATCGTTCTTTTGAGCCAAAGGAAATATCTATTGACTTGCCGTTGATTCTTGTATGTTAACCTTGAGTTGTCTGAATCACGGTCATAGCACCTGCGGTAGACACTTCTCCGTCTATCAACGTTAATTTCGCCTACGTTTGACACTTCTCCGTCTAACATGTCGCTGTAACAAAAAGAAAGATTCATCACTAAACCAGACACGTCTCCATTGATTGTTAGGGACGACGCTGGATGGTCCAAAGAGGTAGATTTTGGCGATGGCAGCGCGTAAGCACGGGTCCTCGGTGAGATCGGTGTGCCCGAAGTCCAGATCATGCATTTTATTCCGGACAGTTTGATCAGACATATGACATCCTGCAGGCAATGACTGGGTGGTTGAGGAAGCTGGTGTAAACCTGCATCTGAGGTGACGAAGCCGAATAAAGCGATTCTCCGCTGCTGTTTTCATTCTTGGTCCTCCAATGTGATGACGGACTTCAACTGAGCTACTGGCTTGGAACCGGTGCCAATCTCGACTGATGGTACTCTGGTGCTCGTTTAGATGCCTGGCAACCTGACTTTGACTTTCGTCTGCATACAGTAGGCCAATAGCAATGTTCTTTCAATTTATCGATAGAAACGCCATAAATGTCCGCATGAAAATGAAATGAACTGTATTGTGTAGCGTTATCCTTTTATAGGATACCAGTTGCGTACTCTGTGAATTCACCCCAAATGTTGTTGCTTTCATGTGAGCGCATCATGGGCTGTGGTCAAAGATTGGATCATAAACACTATTGACTACTTCACTGTAACGATTACAAATACAAACACAATTAAGGTCAACACCTGCATCTGACACTGTAATGAAGATTTGAGGCTGATTTGTGTATACCATATAACCACATTTTACTTACAAACTCATAAAAACGCACCCTTGGATAGGTAGGTTTCTGTTTTTGAACAATTTATAACTCTATTTCTATACGACTTTATAGTTCTGTACTCTTTAACTACATAACTAGTACCTCATTAGCACTATAACACTATACATCTGCAATTATATAGCTCTGTAAATCTATAGATCTGCCACTTTATAGTTCTATAATTGTAAAGTTCTAACACTCTATAAATCTATAGTTATATAACTCTATAACTCCGTAACTTTATGACACTATAGCTTTATAGCTTTACAGTTCTTTAACTATATTACTTTAACTCTACAACTCGAACTCCGTAAATTTGAAATTATCTAACTAATAAGGTATGTAAACAACTTTTCTCTGTACTCTTGAACTTAAACATCAAAATGAGGCGAGCCAGTTTTAGTAGTCGGCTAGAGTTGAGCACAGTTGAGTTGATCGTGAACCGTTATCATAGCACTCTGGACATTTCTATACCCACTCCGCCTTCATCTGCAACGACGAGTCACAATATTAATGGTACGAGTAGCAATCTGATTATATGTCCAAATGGCCTTTCCTCGAAGTTGTGAATGTCGGCCGGATCCTCTGATCACTCCCTAAAGCACTATTCTCTGCAAGCCATAATGATTTACCCGTTTTTCGGCACTGTACACATGATCCAAAGGGCCACAACCTTATCATGCACAAATAACCCACCAAGGGGTCAGACCCAGCCAAACTGTCTGCTTGCTCGTTTACCACTACACCAGCATGTCCTGGGGAAACATCCAATAGATAGATGTTCGCTATTTATGGCTGTTGAATGGAATCCTGCCACTCTGTCCGAAACATGCCTGTCTTTACCTTTTCCGCCATTGCAGAAAAGACAGTAATCATGACTGTATAATTCCATAAACGTTGTTTTGTTTACTCTCTCTGTTATACGTTTTAAATGTTTTATTTTATACTTATGCGTTACACCTGTATAATTTGACAAACAAATCGTGGACAGAGTTAACGTTTAGCATCAGATGTGTATTATGACAGTCCTGAAATGTCTGGGACCAATGCGAATCTGGGCGGCTGCCAACAATGAGCAACGGCTGCAGGTTCATCTGACCGAATCAGGATAAAAATATCCAAGCCAGCTTCGCTGTCATAGCTGCAATCTCATTTGAAGGTTCAAACAATCTGAACGAAAAAGTACCGGACTTGAGAAATTCAAACTCAGTGTCGTAGTAATCCTTTATTACTGTAGTGTCGTCCCTCGAGTGAGGGGAATCAACACCCACAATTTTATTAACCCAATATTATTGTCCTAGAGAAACCACCAGAATCCGTCCACAAAACTCCTTCAGTCTGTAGACACCTCTTTCTTACTCTCACTCACCCCTGGATCATGCCCCCTCTCATTTTTCCCCAACACAACATACTCAACAACTCTAGCCTTAACAAATAAATACAACAATTAATTTATTAAAACAAAGAGTATGTGTGTGAGAGGTGTGTGTGAGTGTGTGTAATGTGTAGAATGTGTGTCGAATATTCTAATGTGTATGTAGAATCAGACCAGTGAATCAGGAGCAAAGTCTGTTACATCACTGTGCTGAGCACACAACAGCACCATGTATTCCGGACAGTGAACCTCACCCAGAAGATGTTTCTCCGTCCACGTGACGACTTTCTCCGATAACACTCGAACAAACAGGATGCTGGTCATCAGTTAGACACTGTTCGATCTTGGTCTTCACTCTAACAAACACGGTGAAGTTACTCTGTTTAATAATGTTTGTTGAACAGAGAATCTTTCAATTAAATGAAATGTCACTTCGGAAAATCTACTGTTCACAAGTCTCTGATTATAAGATTTCCCCCTCTTTAACAAACAACCTATTAATGTTTCTAAGTATATATATATATATATATATATATATATATATATATATATATATATATATATATATATATATATATATATATATATATATATATATATATATATATATATGTATGTATGTATGTCCTTGGTATATGAGTTATGAATCTTCGGTGATGAAGCTTATCACTCAGTAAACACAACACTTAGGTTCATCAAGTCCTGCTCAGCAGAAGCCAGGTTTCTGCAGACCAACTAGGTTCTGAGCCCCGTGTAAAAGCCTCTCAGTAACCTCTGTCTTCATTCCGCGAGCCATCATTGTATAAAACTTTGAAACTGCTTCTTCGTAATAAATCATCGCACACTCAAGTGGAACCTGTTGAGTAGAGAACATCATGGTGAGAGCAACTCAATCCTGACCGTAATTAGGTAAGTGTAGGCCAATAGAAGCACTCAGATCTATAACAGAGATCCGATCTCGGTCATACGGCCAAATAGCTCATCACATTGGTCTTAGACATGGCAACACCAGGAAAGATTAAAGGAACTGGTAGAAACCCAGCAGATGCCCTACTGGAAGATCCTATCTTTTCACATTCCCTTCCTCCCTCCCAACCATCCTCAATCTCTCTAATTATTATCCCACTACATTGTCCTCAACTCCCCGAGTAAAATGATATATCACACAAGCTAGTTAACGCCATACAATAGGACACTAGTGCCGACGCTCCTATAATACTTTCTAGCACCGCACTTATAGAACATTCTATCACCGCACCTATAATACATTCTATCACCGCACAGTACTGTACTCTATTCCTAATCATACTCTAAGTTAGATATGATTAATAGAATACCATATGCCTATTTCGGTTGATGACTGAGACTATGCAATCACAGACTGGATCTATGTCCGCCGATACATTATCAACACTTTGACACTATAGTCTCTGTCAATTAACACAACTCGGAATACTGCGCCGATCTTTAACCCTTCAGAATTTTTGGTCGACTCCCCGAACTTGTTTACCGCAACTGCTTTTATATCGGGGCTTGAGTGACGTCACCAAATCGTCTAGACGCAGAGGCGTCGAGAAGTTGTTTTTCTCTTTATTTTTCCCAACTCAATGTGGACATCTGGCTGGTATCCTCTTTCATCTGGGAAATTGTCTCCTGTCTGTGATCTAGAGAACCTTCTCCACATCACAAGACTCCATCCGACGTCTGTCCAGACATTCCGTCTATCACTTCAAAGGCTGACTCCCGCCTTGTAGACGGATGGCGCCATTGTACGTTTCTCGAACAACCCACATCACACATAAATGCCGACCGTGTGGAGACAGTTTTCGCGACGTATTTTGTTCCTCAGTCCCCTGCTCATCGAAGGATTGCCTGTTTTTGCAGACAATGTCGGGTCTTGTTTGTCATCGATCGAAACTATCAAGATTTTATGCGACATAGGCCCCCCTCCTAAGAGAGTAGTCCGCAACAACTCTTTCTTCTTGGAGGTTCGATCCAGATGATCTATTCCTCTTCTTCAGGAGCTGGATGTCTAGACAGGAAATCAGCTCCAACATTTTCCTTCCCAGGTATATACTCCACTGTAAAGTGGTATGGCTGAAGTAGCAACGACCACCGCATCAAACGGGCGTTGAGCTTCTGAGAAGTTGCCAGGAACATCAAGGGTTGATGATCCGACTGAACCCGAAACTGAACTCCATACAAATAGGGCTGGAATTTTTGCTCGGCCCATACGAGAGACAAACACTCTCTCTCGACGGTCGAATAATTCCTCTCAGCCGGGAGAAGTTTCTTGCTTGCGTATGACACTGGTTTCAAAACTGAAGCATCGTCTTTTCCTTCCTGTAACAAAGCTGCCCCAATCCCAATCCCACTTGCATCTGTTCTCAACACAACTGGTTTGGAAAGGTCCGGGAGCTGTAACACAGGTTTGCTGACCAAGGCCTCCTTCAACTGACTGTAGGCACTCTCACATTCTGGTGTCCAAACGATTTGGTCCGGGAATCCCTTTTTCAAGGTTTCTGTTAATGGAGCTCTCAGTTCAGTGAAATGTGGGATAAATTTGTGGTAGAATCCACACAACGAGAGAAAAGATCGCACATCTTTCTTTGTTTTTGGCTTTGGAGCACTTCTGATTTTCTCTAGGTTCTTTTCCTCTGGGACAATATGTCTTGGAGTTATGGTGTGACCTAGAAATTCCAGAGTCTGGTAACCAATCATGTACTTGGTTGGGCGAGCAGTAAGCCCTGCTTCCTTGAGCCTATTGAAAACTCTTTCCAAGGATTGTAAATGGTCATCCAAGCTGTCACCGGAAATCAGAATATCATCCATGAATGAGATGATGGACGGATCCTGTAAAGGATCAAGTAAAGTCCTCATCATGCGATTAAACACACTAGGTGCATTGCTGAGTCCAAAGGGCATGACCTTAAATTCGTAATGTCCACTGGGGGTACTGAAAGCCAGCAGTGGTCGAATCTCTGGTTTGACCGGAATCTGATAATACCCGCGACTCAGATCCACCTTTGAGAAATACCTTGCCTTATGGAGCCTTGCGAATAACTGAGTTGGATTCGGCAAAGGTTCCACCTGAAATTGTGTATGACTGTTCAGAAGTCTGTAGTCTATACACAACCGGTGTTCTCCACTTGGTTTGCGCAACAAAACTACCCCCGCATTGTATGGGGATGTGGATGGCGCAATCAGGTCACCCCCCAGCAGTTTCTGTATTTCCTCCTCCAGGGCCTTTTCTTTAGAGAATGGCACTGGGTAAACCTTTTGGCGAACAGGCTCTTGGGTGGTCAAAGTCATCTCGAACTCCACCAACCTCGTTCGTCCTGGTTTATCAGTCAGTATCTCCTTATGAGTGTAGCTTGTCGTCCCTGGGGGAAAGTGGAGTCAACAAGCACACTTTTAAAATCCTTCTTATACTTTGGAACTATTGTCAGACCTTTGTCTACACTCCCCCGTTATGCCTTCTCATCACTATCTCTCTCTATCTCTCTCTCTTTTATTCCTTCATAACATACCCCGACAACAGTTTCCTCAAACCATTAATAGCATATTTAATGCTGAAAACTATGTCAGGTGTAGGTATTGAATGTGTATATGTAATTTGTGGTGTAGTCTATTGTGTAGGTGAGATAAGATTGACAGTCCAAGATTCATCTCACAGTGCTCATCACATAACGGCATATATTGTCACCACAGCACAGAACTTGTTTACTCTCACCCAGTATAGTGTCTCTCAGACTGGTGATGATGATGTCTTCACAATATCCTTGACAACGTTAGAATTAAACAGTTAGTTCACCACTGCGTGTTTTAGTAGATAATGTCTTTCCTCGTGAACTATCCAATCACATGAACCACATGATATTCCAGGTAATGTTTATACCTCCGATATCATCGAATGACTTATCGTCTCTATATGGATACATAATTCCAACAAACACTGTCTATAGAATATCACTGATTCATGGTGTTCATCTAATTCGTTACTGTTCTGTTTATCCAATAATAAATTCTGGCCTTATAGCCTCTTCATTTAAAGATAGTTCAGGTGCAAAATATTGAGCTTCCGATCTATGTTTAGTTGCACTTAATTCTGCTGTAAGTCTCTTAGCCACAATGCCTTATAGGTATCCGTTAATGCTAGAACTTGCTGACCTGTATGTAGGACATCCGACTTCAATCTGGCCGATATTGATTACTTTACCAGATGTCCATTCTTTCTTTTCAGGAGTGTTGCTATTGCTTTGTTCATGGGAACCTGTCGAAAAGACAATATCAGGTGCTATCAACCTAACTCAAACTCATTAGAAGTGAGAGTAGGCTTATGGCCGTTATCAGTTTTACTTCTATAGATTCAGAGAACTGACCTCTGACATAAGACATAGGAGTTATAACCATAACCTAAGACTAGGTAAAGAATGAAATGTCATAAAAGAGCTCAGAAATCCCAGTAACCATCTATACTAGAATCTCGTATCATACTTATCCTATCTTATCATAGTACTTATTCTATCGAGTGCACTGGTACTTTACACAATCCACTCCGTTACTTCTCAGCTAAATTCGGCCGACGCCCATTATTACGGTCTCACACTCAAATACACTATGCTAGATTTATACTCTACACCACAACTACCTTATAATTATCCTTGGCTGAATCGGGAATACCAATTGTACAATAAATACAAAATGCTCGTCAGCATTATCCGACTTGAAACATTGTAACTCCCTTTTCATAATCACTCAAGAATAAATCACCACTTATCGTGGAAGCCAAATAGCACACTCAATTCCACTAGAATATCGAGCCTATTAATACTCTGGTTCTGTACGACTATATGGGCTTATTCCACCAATTTCCCCCTGTCCTCTTCATTTGTTTGTCAATAACAACCGAATTGTTCTTTTGATGCCCGGTCATTTCGGGACATCAATGATTATCTACTTGTTTCCTCCGACCACAGATATTCTTCTCCGTTATCACAAAAGACCGTGATACGGCGTGATCGTGAATCTCCGTTTCTCACATCAAAGGTTTCTTGAAATAGCTTTATCGCGATACATCGGTGTTCAAAGTGTTGGACCTCGTCGTATTCCGTTGTCCGTTAGTTCCCGTAGACTTCGCTCCCGTCTTCAATCATTCCAATCGTTCAATCAAGGCTCTCTCAACAAACAAAATGCCGCGGCTGAGGACGCCGTTCGTTGTTCTAGTAACATTTTGGATCGTTGACCTCTAGTATCGTGACAATGAGACTCGAGAACCTGGATTATCTTTTCCCTCTCCTGGGAAGTCAGATCAGGGTTCACCTGCACATCCCCGTAGGTTTCCTGGTGTATCAGGGGATATTCCCTGCCCTCGTTGGTTCCCACTTCTGTCTCCACTGCAACTGCCATTGCCATGAGGTGAGGTGCTTTGTCTCCGGGTCTCTCCTCGTATTTCCGCAAGAGATTGATATGGAAAATCTTCGACTTTCCCCGGATTCGGATCTGATAGTTGGTCCTGGATATCACCCTTTCCACGGGAAATGGTCCTTGCCAACCTATCTCCAGTTTGTTGTTTCCCGTTGGGAGTAGCAACAAGACTTTGTCTCCCACCTCTAGAAATCTGTCATTAAACCTACGGTTGTAGTAAGCCGCATGTCTTTTTCTGGCTTTTTTCAAGTTTTGATTTGTCAGAGTCCATCCCTTGTGAAGTTTTTCTTTCAGTTCCTCCACATATTTATAAGAAGAGATCACTTCTTCTGACGTCCCCTCTTCAGTCCAACTCCTCAACATGGCTTCCAACGGTCCCTTGATTGGACGACCAAACAGCAACGTAGCGGGTGGTAGTCCTGTTGAGCCATGAGGTACTTCCCGATAAGCAAAAAGTGCTGCTGGGATATATTCATCCCACCTATCAGGTTTTTCCTGTGCCAGTTTCCTGAGCATTGTCATCAACGTGCCGTTGAAACGCTCTACTTGTCCATTGGCTTGAGGGTGGTAAGGGCTGGTATGGATATGGTTAGAGTGGAACACTCTAAATACCTCCTCCATCAATTTTCCACAAAACTGGGACCCATAGTCCGTCAGAATTTGATCAGGAAAGCCTAATCTGGTAAAGGCCTCCATCAGTGCGTCCGCCACTCGTTTCGAGTCAATCGTGGTCAACGGTATGGCTTCACCCCACATTGTACAGCAATCCACCATTGTGAGAATATACATGTTCCTCTTCCTAGTCCTAGGAAGTGGACCCATGATATCGATGGCTACCCTCTCGAAAGGAGAGTTCATGATGGGCATCTCACCCAAGACTACCGGTGCTGTCCAGTGTTTCGGTGCCACCCTCTGGCACTCAGGGCATGACTTCACATACCGAAGCACATCACCTGTCATTCCCGGCCAATAGTAGAGGCAGGAAATTCGCTGCATCGTGGCGGCAATACCCATATGCCCACTGAATGAGATGGTATGCCCCATATGAAGAGTCTGGGAGCGGTGGGCCTTCAGGACCACCAACTGACCATGTAGGTTGTCTCCCCTTCCAACTCTCCTGTAGAGTATCCTATTCTTCATATAGTACTGCCCCTGTTTGGGTGGATCAGCACTTCTCTGCAGCTTTTTGTAGCAAGGACGTAGAGTAGCATCCTCACTCTGGGCAGTTCGTAGCTCCCACGGCAGTGGGTTAGTCACAATTTCTTCTGCCTCTTCCGTTCTCGTCTGAGAGCGAGTCTGTATTGCTCCCACATGGATTGGCTCCCTGGGCATTCCCAGAAAGACATACCGGAAACCGAGGATTACGGGAAAAATGGGATCGGTCAACACCGCGGCCTTGATGGTGCCGGTGACATATCATGACCGAATCTCCACTCTGGCAATGGGCAATTTCATGGCTACAGCACTCTTCTGTGCAGGCTGTATCTCCATGGTCTCACATGTGAATTGTTCTGGATGTACCAGATCCACAGAAATCACGACCTCCCCGTCCAGTCTTGTGTCGTACAAACACTCCACTTGACGACCGTTAACTTCTACCAATTCCACTACAGGTGGTTTATCCTGGTCTGGAGTCTCTTTCTCGGCCTCGACCTGTTCGGTGGGCTCCACCTTAGGTTTCCCGGGGCACCCGACGAATTGAGAGTCTCCTGACTTTCCCCTGCAGTCAATAGCATTGTGCGTGTTTGACTTGCAGTATTTGCACCATTTCCCTGTCCTAGATTTTCTAGCGCCGGACTTTAGTGAGCTCTCCTGGTGGCGAACTTCCTTGTCGACCTTGGCATTGTCAGTGTCCACCTGCGTTGAAGTCACTTGACATGCCGCGAAGTGAGGGTTCTTAGCCTTCGATTTGCATTCCTTCGTATTGTGAGAAGGTGACTTACAAATCGAACACCACTTCTCCGACCACGGTAGTTTTTGTGTAGAGCTCGAAGTGCTCTTGCTTCCCTCCTTCGTCTTCTCCAAACTCTCCTCTGAAGTTTTAACATATGGTTCCACCTTCTTAGTTCCTGTGTTCTTTGCTTTCTTCAGGTTATGTTTTTCCTGACTTTTGGTGGTTGTAGAAAGGTTTTCTGCTGCTTCCCCATGTACCTCGACGAACCGTTCTGCCAATTTCGTCACCATGTCGATTCGTTCCGCCCCTTGGTCTCCCAAGAATGTCCTGAGAGGTTTCGACATTTGCTTTCGCATCTGGTCGACTACCATGAGCTCTTCCAGACTCTCATAGTCATGCGCGAACCCAGCCAAATTCATCCACTTATGGAGATAGGCTTTCAGACGCAGACTATAGGCGGCGAAGAACTCCCCCGGTGCTCGTTTCGCTCCTCGAAATTTTTTCCTGTAGGTATGTGACGTAACCTCGAAGCGTTTCAGCAGAGCCTTTTTCAACTCGTCATAATTGTTCTCATGTCCTGGCTGCAGGCGAGAATAAACCTCATAACCGGTGTGACAAGACCGCCGGGGCTTGGACTGGTTTGCCACGATAGATACTATCCCCTGCCTTTGCTCCAACCACCTCAATAGCACTCTACATCTACCAGGCCCCCCACAAGCCGGGGACAGCTTAACCTTCCCTCCCTCACCTAGGGTTCCAAACCCCAAGGGGGCTCGGACCAGACACCAGTCATATCACTGCACAAAGTCATAGCTAAGAGAACAAAATTTAATTCTGAACTACGTCAACCACAACACAGAGAAGGATGGCTGAAAGCCAGACTAGAAGAAATATGTACAAGATCAAAGACGCAGATGAGTATTCATCATGGAGGCGGACGATAGCTCGTGCGGTTGTCCAGTCGTGGTAGCGACTCACCCAGGCTCCTCCAGTGGACTGGAACTCCAAGGTCTGCTACCTCTCCAAAGTTCCCTCTTCACCCAGAGAACCAAGCAAGGGCTGATCAAGCGCAGTACCACTGCCTGACTGACACTGCACTGATGAACAAGGATCCTTCCTTGCTGTCGTACTATTTCCCTCGTCACACTCTTGATGAAGTCTGGGCCGACCCTAGAACATTAGCGGTCTCCCACTTGCAGAAAAAATACATGTAGCACCGTCTCAAAATACACAAGAGCCAGGTCACTCTTCTATCTCATCAGTGACCCACACACTGATATGTCACTTACACAATAAGCGGTTGCTCCACACGAACACACAATGTCACTGGTACAGTCTATCAGGTGACTAAACACTTCACCTTAGTTCCATGTCCTTGGACAATAGATCTTCACACAGTATCATGTAACTACCCTGATCCATGGGTAGTAATCACAACCTAGCATACACTGTCAACAGTTCATCACGATCGCATGAGGTAGCTCCCTACCTTCACAAACATTGTCAGCAGTTCATAACGTTGGCATGAGGTAACTCCCTACCTTCACAACCATGTCACTCAGGTGTTTCCACCAATGTTGTAATCAATGTCCTAGTTCACTGGACCACATGTTGGCTTCATAAAGTTAACCAATGTAAAAACACTATTTAAGCATCAACTGATACATGGTGTCCCATAACCCAGCCGGGCCAGAAGCATATAACACAGGTCATGGTGACCGGTAACAATGATCACCTCGCACAACTTGAAAGGTCACTACCTTGCAATTACCAAGGTTAACACAGAGGTTGAATGTCACCAGTGCTTCACTGGCCAGAATCACCAGACGTTTCAGTGTTGGATCCTCTCAGGATCGGATGACACTCGTCGGACTCTTGACGGAGGTCCTAACCTAGACCTACCGACTTATTCAGCACTCAGCTCCTTCCAACATTGATCTTCCAGAATCAGACAACCACTCCCAGTATGGCCTCAATCAACTTCTGGATAGGCCCTGGAATGAGTGGGCCCATAGAGCTCATGGTGCAGCTCTTGAATCTTCTTCTGTATAGTAATAACAGATCCTGTGATTGAAGAATCACAACCCTTGACTGTAGATGTCCGCACTGGCCGCGAATATTGACATCACAATTACATCAGCCTCTTGGCTGCGATCTGTCTACGCTGAGGTTTGGTGGGCGACTGCCCACGACAAAGTCAGTGCGCCTTCCACTCGCCTACACGGGCCGCGTGACTTTCATGATTCATGAAGAAACCCAGAGTCACGATAAGTTCCACCAACCCGTGCTGCATGAAGCACGCGTGAACTTAGAGATCTCTACCATGTACGCACTTGAGGGAACATTCTAGATTTCTATAAATAACTAGAATAGCTCCGCCCCGCACTATTTTTCGATGGGGAATCCCCTATTAATTGATATTAATTCAAGGGAGACCAACGCATCGCCCTCCCTTCAAAGGGATATTATGCAGAGATCTGCCGTTCTTTACCCGTTTCGTCACATAGGCCCCCACTTAAGATGGTCGACCCGGTCGAACTCACTAGACAAAGATCGGTCTGAACTCTGAACCTCTACTCTATCAAGATTGGATTCCCAGGAAAAGACGTTCCATAACATTCACTTTCCCTGCGGAGATCCACCAGAATGGTATGGATGCTGGATCACCCACCACCGCCTCAAACATACGTTATCTCCAGCGATTAGGCCCGAAACGTAACGGCCTGGTGATTGGCTTACAGGATCTGTCTACACTGGACTGTTCCGCATCCACCTGTTGCAGGCCATCGGTTACTTTACTGAAGGTTCGTTCGTCCCTTCCGACAATAGGATATTTCCTATCCCGACTAGGCATCACCTTCGTGGACTGTTCGCGGATGTCGACCGAAATGAATGGTCGCTTACTCCAGGTTCGTCTGGAGTACCCTTGCTCCTGCCTTCTCTCCCGCGAGTAAGGACAGTGAGCCTGTCGGCGTATCGAGTCACCCGACGATCCCGTCGTGCCAGATGTGACATCGCCTGTCCGACCTCGATTCCCAGTGTGCTTAACACCATGGGCCTCTACCCGACGGAGCCCGTTCGCCCTCTCTACGGTTGAACGCTCAGGAGACCGCAGACCCTCCCCACTGGATGTACTGCGTAGGACTGAGTCTTCCTCGCCCTCGTCTGGACCCAGAACCGAATCTAGCGCGATGGTAGTCGCACTATCTTGTGGAGAAACTACCTCGGACCTCTCCAAATTCTGAAGGAGAGTACAATGGAACTTACGCAATTCCCCGCGGACCTTCACCTCATACGTGGATCGGGACATTATCCGCTCCACAGGAAAAGGGCCCTGCCATCCGAGTTCGAATTCCGCCCCCTCGATTGGGAGAAGCGCGAGAACCCTATCTCCACTCTGCAGAGATAAACCGTTTTTGGTCTTGTGCTTTGGTGCTGCCAGACAACACGTTGGGCACGACCGGCTATATCTCCGCACGTCGCCTGTCATTCCCGGCCAGTGGTAGTGGCTGGAAAGACACTGGACTGTTGTCCCCACATCCTTATGTCCGGTTAAGGATAAGGTATGCACTCTATGTATCAAGCGTGATCTGTAGTCAGTAGGGACTACCATCTGACCGTACTGGCTATCCCCTTGCCCGGCTCTACGATAAAGCAACCGGTTTTCTACATAGAACTGACCCGGAGTTGGCGGGACAGAACTTTGGGACACCTCCAGTAAGTAAGGACGCAAAGTCTGGTCCCCACTTTGAGCACTGCTCACTAACCTCGCAAGAGAATGGTCTATTTCCTTACCACACTGCCTTTCTCCATCCTTAGCCCTGGCCTGCCTAGCGCTCACTAGACAATGTTCCCTGGGGTCCCCCAGGAATACATGCGGACGACCGAGGATCAAAGGGTAAATAGGATCAGGCAGCACAGCCGCCTGGATGCTACCCGTAACGTACCTGCACCGAATGTCAATCCGAGCAATCGGCAAGTCCATAGCTACGGAGCTCCTCATGGCCAGCTGAAATTCTCTTGTCTCGCCGGTGAGCTGCCCTGGACTCACAAGGTGGGATGAGATTACAGCTTCAAACTGCAATCCTGTATCGTATAGACATTCCACCTGCTTCCCATTCACCTCTATCGTTTCGATCACAGGTGATTTCTCAGACTTTGGTTTCTCCCGACCCTTAGGTGTGGTCTCACTAGGTCTACCTCTAGTAGAGGCGAGACACGCAAAGTGCAAGTCCTTTGGCTTCCTCAGACAATCTACAGTATTATGGGAAGGAGACTTACAGTGCTTACACCACCTCTTACTCCACTTCCGTTTTGGGGAGGCGGGAGGGCTTTGCTTATCGGGTTTCTTACCAGAGTCTTTTACCACAGGATCTGCTACATTGGATGATTCTTTGGGACCTTTGGTCTTGGGCTTCTGATCAAGCCCCTTCTGCCTTTTCTGTGAATCAGTCTGACTGGAATCCCCAGTCTCCCCATAGACTTCCACATACCTTTCAGCTAACGTATTTACTATGTCTAGCCTTTCCGCCCCATTTTCCCCTAAGAAATTCCTTAAAGGCTTGGACATCTGCATTTTCATTTGATCCACCACCATCAACTCTCTCAGACTCTCATAATCCTCTTTGAAATTGGCCAATGCCATCCACTTCAACAGGTATGAGTTCAACCTCACACTATAGGCCGAGAACATCTCACCTGGTTCTCTCTTGGAAGTTCTGAACCTCCGCCTGTAAGCATGGGCTGTCATTTCGAATCTTTTCAAAAGAGCCGATTTCAGGGTTGGATAATCATTTTCCATCCCTGGGGGAAGACGCGCATACACTTCGTACGCGGTGCCACGGAGTCCTTGTGAAAGCTTAAGATTCCAACGCTCAGGCTCTAAACCCATAGCTTTACACATTGCCTCGAACTTCTCTAAGAATTGATCTATCTTCTCTTGGTCCGGGTCAAATGGTGGAAACGGCCATTTCATAGCATGGTAAGCTGGTCTGCTGGCTACTGATGAGCTAGGTAAAGCTACTCCACCTACTGCTCCCTCAGACTCACCAACCGATTTAGCCTCTACCTCAAGTTGCTTCATACGGAACTCATGTTCCATTTCCAACTTCCTAGCATCTAATTTCTTAGACTCTAGGTCAGCTGCCAGTTTTTGTGCCTGTTGGTCTGCCACCAACTTTTGCTCTTCAAGTGCTACCTTTCGAGCTTCCAGCTCAATTTCTGACTTTCTTCGCTCCCTCTCTTCTGCTCTGAAGTCTCTCTCTACTTCCAGTACATAGGCTTTGAACTCCTCACCTTCCAATCCCATCTCAGTTGCAGATGCCCGCACCTTAGCTAAATCTAAAGTACGAGTAGCCATGCTTAGTGTAACTTAGTATCAGTATAGATATGCAATACCCAATCACAATGCTAACTGTACTCCAACCAACACTGTAACTATGTATCTATACTAACTTAACTAAATGTCTGTCCACGTCGAAGAGAAAGGTATCAGTAGCCCTACTCGTCAAGTAGATAATAGGTATAGGACAGATGACACTATAACCTATTCCTACGAGATGTCAGAACAAAGAGAAGATCCCGGACGAGCCCCCACTCTATCTTGTGACAAGACCGCCGGGGCTTGGACTGGTTTGCCACGATAGATACTATCCCCTGCCTTTGCTCCAACCACCTCAATAGCACTCTACATCTACCAGGCCCCCCACAAGCCGGGGACAGCTTAACCTTCCCTCCCTCACCTAGGGTTCCAAACCCCAAGGGGGCTCGGACCAGACACCAGTCATATCACTGCACAAAGTCATAGCTAAGAGAACAAAATTTAATTCTGAACTACGTCAACCACAACACAGAGAAGGATGGCTGAAAGCCAGACTAGAAGAACTATGTACAAGATCAAAGACGCAGATGAGTATTCATCATGGAGGCGGACGATAGCTCGTGCGGTTGTCCAGTCGTGGTAGCGACTCACCCAGGCTCCTCCAGTGGACTGGAACTCCAAGGTCTGCTACCTCTCCAAAGTTCCCTCTTCACCCAGAGAACCAAGCAAGGGCTGATCAAGCGCAGTACCACTGCCTGACTGACACTGCACTGATGAACAAGGATCCTTCCTTGCTGTCGTACTATTTCCCTCGTCACACTCTTGATGAAGTCTGGGCCGACCCTAGAACATTAGCGGTCTCCCACTTGCAGAAAAAATACATGTAGCACCGTCTCAAAATACACAAGAGCCAGGTCACTCTTCTATCTCATCAGTGACCCACACACTGATATGTCACTTACACAATAAGCGGTTGCTCCACACGAACACACAATGTCACTGGTACAGTCTATCAGGTGACTAAACACTTCACCTTAGTTCCATGTCCTTGGACAATAGATCTTCACACAGTATCATGTAACTACCCTGATCCATGGGTAGTAATCACAACCTAGCATACACTGTCAACAGTTCATCACGATCGCATGAGGTAGCTCCCTACCTTCACAAACATTGTCAGCAGTTCATAACGTTGGCATGAGGTAACTCCCTACCTTCACAACCATGTCACTCAGGTGTTTCCACCAATGTTGTAATCAATGTCCTAGTTCACTGGACCACATGTTGGCTTCATAAAGTTAACCAATGTAAAAACACTATTTAAGCATCAACTGATACATGGTGTCCCATAACCCAGCCGGGCCAGAAGCATATAACACAGGTCATGGTGACCGGTAACAATGATCACCTCGCACAACTTGAAAGGTCACTACCTTGCAATTACCAAGGTTAACACAGAGGTTGAATGTCACCAGTGCTTCACTGGCCAGAATCACCAGACGTTTCAGTGTTGGATCCTCTCAGGATCGGATGACACTCGTCGGACTCTTGACGGAGGTCCTAACCTAGACCTACCGACTTATTCAGCACTCAGCTCCTTCCAACATTGATCTTCCAGAATCAGACAACCACTCCCAGTATGGCCTCAATCAACTTCTGGATAGGCCCTGGAATGAGTGGGCCCATAGAGCTCATGGTGCAGCTCTTGAATCTTCTTCTGTATAGTAATAATAGATCCTGTGATTGAAGAATCACAACCCTTGACTGTAGATGTCCGCACTGGCCGCGAATATTGACATCACAATTACATCAGCCTCTTGGCTGCGATCTGTCTACGCTGAGGTTTGGTGGGCGACTGCCCACGACAAAGTCAGTGCGCCTTCCACTCGCCTACACGGGCCGCGTGACTTTCATGATTCATGAAGAAACCCAGAGTCACGGTAAGTTCCACCAACCCGTGCTGCATGAAGCACGCGTGAACTTAGAGATCTCTACCATGTACGCACTTGAGGGAACATTCTAGATTTCTATAAATAACTAGAATAGCTCCGCCCCGCACTATTTTTCGATGGGGAATCCCCTATTAATTGATATTAATTCAAGGGAGACCAACGCATCGCCCTCCCTTCAAAGGGATATTATGCAGAGATCTGCCGTTCTTTACCCGTTTCGTCACAACCAGTCCCACGTAATCCCTGGGATAGCTTAAGATTCCATTTATCACGTTCCAGACCCATCGCTACCGACATAGCCTCGAAGCGTTGAAGGTACTGGCCAATCTTCTCCTTGTCCTCTTCGTAGATCGCTAGAGGGAACTTCATAGCATGGTAGCTATGTCCACCTACTGGTGTTGAGCCAGGGAGAGAGGAACCTCCCACTGCTCCCTCAGTTTCCCCACTAGATTGCCTCTTAAGCTCGAGTTCCCGCATCCGGTACTCGTGCTCCCTTTTCTGAGCTTCTTGTTCAGCTTCCAATCTCTTAGCAGCCTGTTTAGCTTCAAGTTTCTTAGCTGCTTGCTCAGCTTCAAATTTCTTAGCTGCTTGCTCAGCTTTAAGTTTCCTAGCAGCTTGCTCAACTTCAAGTTTCTTAACTGCCTGCTCAGCTTCCAGTTTCTTGGCAGCCTGCTCCAACTCCATTTTTCTCAATTCCATCTCGGCCTTCCTAATATCCCTTTCTGCTTGGCAAAAATCCCTCACCACCTCCTGTATGTAATCTGTTAGTGCAGACCCCGACAATACCATTGCTTCCCCCGTTGCCATTAGTTCTGCCAGATCTAGCTTAGGAGTGGCCATTTTCCCGAGAGGTAAGATAGCAGATAGAGTGTAGATTAACTCCTAGATAAATATATAGATAATGAACAATTAAAGTTAATCTATATATTTAAGACCACAACACAACACAATCACTCAGTGACAAGAGCAGAATCAGGACCACAGACTTATGCAGACGTGTGAAGTGTGAACAGGTAAGATATGTGTCTTAACCCCTATCCACATTCACTCTAGCTGGATTCTCTCTCTAACAATATCTCCGTCCTCTAACTAAAGATCCAGTGTCAAAAGACCCCGTTGTCAGAAGATCCCGCTATCAGAAGATCCCGCTTACAAGAGATCCCGCTGTCCAAAGATCACGTTTACGAGCCCCCAATAATTGTCGTAAGTAATCCTTTACTACTTTAGTGTCGTCCCTGGAGTGAGGGGAATCAACACCTACAATTTTATTAACCCAATATTATTGTCCTAGAGAAACCACCAGAATCCGTCCACAAAACTCCTTCAGTCTGTAGACACCTCTTTCTTACTCTCACTCACCCCTGGATCATGCCCCCTCTCATTTTTCCCCAACACAACATACTCAACAACTCTAGCCTTAACAAATAAATACAACAATTAATTTATTAAAACAAAGAGTATGTGTGTGAGAGGTGTGTGTGAGTGTGTGTAATGTGTAGAATGTGTGTCGAATATTCTAATGTGTATGTAGAATCAGACCAGTGAATCAGGAGCAAAGTCTGTTACATCACTGTGCCGAGCACACAACAGCACCATGTATTCCGGACAGTGAACCTCACCCAGAAGATGTTTCTCCGTCCACGTGACGACTTTCTCCGATAACGCTCGAACAAACAGGATGCTGGTCATCAGTTAGACACTGTTCGATCTTGGTCTTCACTCTAACAAACACGGTGAAGTTACTCTGTTTAATAATGTTTGTTGAACAGAGAATCTTTCAATTAAATGAAATGTCACTTGGGAAAATCTACTGTTCACAAGTCTCTGATTATGAGATTTCCCCCTCTTTAACAAACAACCTATTAATGTTTCTAGGTAGATGTATATATACATATATATATGTGTCCTTGGTATATGAGTTATGAATCTTCGGTGATGAAGCTTATCACTCTGTAAACACAACACTTAGGTTCATGAAGTCCGGCCCAGCAGAAGCCAGGTTTCTGCAGGCCAACTAGGTTCTGAGCCCCGTGTAAAAGCCTCTCAGTAACCTCTGTCTTCATTCCGTGAGCCATCATTGTATAAAACTTTGAAACTGCTTCTTCGTAATAAATCATCGCACACTCAAGTGGAACTTGTTGAGTAGAGAACATCATGGTGAGAGCAACTCAATCCTGACAGTAATTAGGTGAGTGTAGGCCAATAGTAGTACTCAGATCTATAACAGAGATCCGATCTCGGTCATACTGCCAAATAGCTCATCACATTGGTCTTAGACATGGCAACACCAGGAAAGAATAAAGGAACGGGTAGAAACCCAGCAGATGCCCTACTGGAAGATCCTACCTTTTCACATTCCCTTCCTCCCTCCCAACCATCCTCAATCTCTCTAATTATTATCCCACTACATTGTCCTCAACTCCCCGAGTAAAATGATATACCACACAAGCTAGTTAAAGCCATACAATAGGACACTAGTGCCGACGCTCCTATAATACTTTTTAGCACCGCACTTATAGAACATTCTATCACCGCACCTATAATACATTCTATCACCGCACAGTACTGTACTCTATTCCTAATCATACTCTAAGTTAGATATGATTAATAGAATACCATATGCCTATTCCGGTTGATGATTGAGACTATGCAATCACAGACTGGATCTATGTCTGCCGATACATTATCAACACTTTGACACTATAGTCTCTTTCAATTAACACAACTCGGAATACTGCGCCGATCTTTAACCCTTCAGAATTTTTGGTCGACTCCGCGAACTTGTTTACCGCAACAGCTTTTATATTGGGGCTTGAGTGACGTCACCAAATCGTCTAGACGCAGAGGCGTCGAGAAGTTGTTTTTCTCTTTATTTTTCCCATCTCAATGTGGACATCTGGCTGGTGTCCCCTTTCATCTGGGAAATTGTCTCCTGTCTGTGATCTAGAGAACCTTTTCCACATCACAAGACTCCATCCGACGTCTGTCCAGACATTCCATCTATCACTTCAAAGGCTGTCTCCCGCCTTGTAGACGGATGGCGCCATTGTACGTTTCTCGAACAACCCACATCATACAGAAATGCCGACCGTGTGCAGACAGTTTTCGCGACGTATTTTGTTCCTCAGTCCCCTGCTCATCGAAGGATTGCCTGTTTTTGCAGACAATGTCGGGTCTTGTTTGTCATCGATCGAAACTATCAAGATTTTCCGCGACACTCAGTCTTCCCGTGGATTAAAAACCGCCGAACTAAACCCTTTGTGTGCGTTTGTTCTCGTAAGGTATGGACTCAACACCAGATTAGCTAACACAACCAACACACATGTGTTAGTTCTTGTAGTCACACCACCCGACATGCTAATGTGAACGTTCAGTAAAAACGAACCATGGTGGCATTGTAGTAAGTGTTCTGGCTTAAAAAACAACAACATTGGTCTGGATTTAATTCCAGGAAGTTGCTGGATTCCCCCCCCCCCCCCCCCCCCAGTAGTTACGCCGGCATGGGTTTACCAGCAGGAAGATGGGCACACGAGACATTACAGAAACCTTCGATATGAGGGTGCGTAAGGCGGTAGACATAGCGAACTCTGAAAATCTCACTGATAGCTTTTGGAATTCATCTTGACACCTGGGAGACTGCTGATAAAGACCGTAATTCGTGGCGTACATCATTACATAAGGATGCAGTCACTTGTGAAGCAACCAGGACTGCAAGAGCTGTGAAGAAAAGGCTGGACAGAAAAACCACTGCAGGAGACCCTCCTCCTGGAACGTCAAGCATTTTTTGCCCACATTGTCAAAGAACATTTCGAGCCAAAATAGGTCTTATCAGCCATCTTAGAACCCACGGCTCCATACTTTCAACCGGACTGGATGAAATGAATGGTCATTATCATTCTTGATGGACAAACAACAGACATGGCTAAGGATCGAGAGGCTTTTCGGCATGCCATGGTGAGAGCGACGTGCTGCGACGAACCTGCCACGTGATATAGATCTCCATCCGTCATGTGCCATGCCGATAAGCATGGGCGGTTATGTTTTGCCATCTCATTCGATCACCAGAGTCGTGGATCAGCTCCGTGTTTCTGTCTCGACCATGCCACGTGGTCAAGCCATCCAGGTATTTACTTCTAGGTCTTCCCCTTGGTCTCTTCCCTTCGATCTTGCTTGTTGTCACCAAGTTCTCCAATTCATTTCTTCTCATATGCCCAAAAAATTTTGACTGTCTACGTCTAATGACTCTAATAAGTTTACGATCTTCATGTGTTTCTTGAAGGACTTGTTCATTGGTTTTTCCGTCTGTCCATGGTATTCTTTGTATTTTCCACAGACACCACATTTCCACAGCCATCAAATACTTTTCAGCTTGGCTGCTCATTGTCCACGGTTCACATCCATACAAAAGTACAGGTTCTATGTAACACTTCAACACTCTTTTTCTCGTTTCAGTTGATATCTTCTTATTGGTCAGTATGATTTTCATCTTGCAAAAGGCTACCTTTGCAATGGCAATTCTTGTTCTAATCTCTTCAATGCATCTCCCATCAGATGTTATGACTGATCCGAGATAACTGTACCTATTCACTTGTTTAAGAATATACCCATTTACTCGTATATCACATTGTGGTATTTCCTTCTTCCTAGTGACGACCATAATCTGTGTCTTCTTACTATTCAATTCTAACCCTAGTTGTTCACTGTGTGCAACAACCGCATCTACTAAATGTTGCAGGCCCTGTTCATTGTCTGCAATCAAGACTGTATCATCTGCATATCTAATGTTACTGATGTATCGTCCCCCAATGTTGATTCCTTCCATATCTTTTATATTTCTGAAAATATTTTCACTGTACAGGAAAAAAAAAGGTCCGGACACATTACACATCCCAGTCTCACACCTCTTTTAATAGGCTGATATTGACCTATATCATTATCAATTCTGATGGCAGCTTGTTGTTTCTAATATTTATTGTTTTACAAGTCTAAGTTCTTTTCCATCAATTTGTAGATCTTCAAGCATCCTTATCATGTCGGCATGTTTCCTCCGAAGTCGGAGAGTATCTGCCTGCATGGCGAGGAACCACCAGCCTGCACACCAATAAGCAAGACATGGGACAACGGATACTCACGCAAACCTCAGTCCGGTATGACATCACACTGATGTTGAACAACAGGATGTCACCATCCGACATACAGGACTTCACGCTGGAGTTCACAGCCATGAACGCAAGCAAGCAAGCATGTCGACATGTCTCACTTTATTGACAGCCTTTGTGTAGTCAACAAAGCATAGATATAGATCTTTGTTTACTTCTATAGAACGTTCAATTACTGTTCTCAGTATATACACAGCATTTACTGTACCCTTGCCTTCGACAAACCAACATTGTTCTTCTCCTATTTCAGGTTGTATTTTCATCATAACTCATTGCATGATAATTCTCAGAAAAATCTTCGTGATGTGGCTCATTATACTAATTGTTCGATGTTGATCACATTCCAGGGCTCCTGATTTCTTCGGGACTGGAATAAATATAGAATTATATAATTCAGGAGGTATATCTCCAGTATCGTATATAGGCAGTCTGGTGACTTGGTCTATTCCATATTCTTCTAAGACATTGATCATTTCTATTGCGATGTTATCTGTATCCAGGGTCTTGCCAGTTTTCATATGGTTAAGAGCATTCTGAACTTCTATCTTCAAAGTTGATCGTCCTTCATTATTATTCCGATGATCATATTGTTCTTCTGTTGGATCATCATAAAGGTCTTTCACATAATCTGACCACGCATGTAAAATCTGATCTTTTTTCTATTATGTTTTTGCCCTCTATGGGCTTTAGGCAACCTGTTGATGTGTGTGTGTGTGTGTGTGTGTGTGTGTGTGTGTGTGTCTTTTTTGTTAGTGATGTAATTCATTCTTTTGTGCATTAATTTGGTGTTCCAGGTGTTGTGTTGGTTTCCAATTTCCTTGCAATTTTCCTCAAGCCTTGTCTCTTTTGCCTCTTTGCATAGCTTCCTAATTGTCCTGTAAATCTCTTCATATTTTTCCTTGTTATGTTTGTTATTTCTTCTTATTTCCATGAGCTTTAAGATGTCTTCCGTCATCCATTTCTTGCGTGCTATTATCTTTAATTTTGCGATGGTTCTTTCGGCAGCTTGGTTGCTGATTTCTTTATTTCCCATTGGTCACTGACGTCTTGAAATAATATTTCCATATCGGACAATTCATCGAATCTGTTCTTTACATCTACATTGAATTTATCTTTTATCTCCTCACTCTTCAGTGCCTGTAATAAAACTGTGTGTTTCTTGGTCTATATTTGACTTTCATTAATTCTATATGTAAACTGCTTAAGATTAATCTATGGTCGTTGTAGCAGTCTGCGCTTGGTATAGTTTTTGCGACTTTCAAGGCATTTCGAAATCTTCTGTTGATGAGAATGTAATCAATCTGATTTCTGATCTCATTATCAGGACTCCTCTTTGTTCATAATCTCATTGGGTGCTGTTGATACCGGGTGTTCCCAATAATTACATCATGCTCTTTTGCCCACTGTACAAGTCTGCAACCTCTTGCATTCTGTTCCCCTAGTCCACACTTGCCCACTATGCATCCATCCTGTTGATGTAGATCTACAAGGGGTCAACCCGGCATGATTTAGACCTATTGGGGGAGGGTTGGGGGGGGGGGGGGAATCCAGCTTTATGAAATATTAATACGAGATTTTCTTTCAAGTAAGGAAAGAAATATTTAGAAAGACAACGCCTTATAAGTTCAATAAAAGTCCCTTTTGCACGATTTGGGACATATTAGACAAATGGTGCTAGCACCATGTTTGTAAAAATACACCAGTGAGCACTCAACGCTGAAAATTAATTGGACAGCAAAAATGAACATTCAGGACGTTTTAAGGGAAGCTGAGCCGCAAAGACACCTTATCACAAACATCAGAAAGAGGCAGTCGTCGTTTTTGTCCACATTATGAGAAGACAACACCTGCTGTAACATGATGTGACAAACGGAAATATTTGCGGAAAGAGTGATAAAGGCAGACAGCATGAGAAGACTCTTGTCAGTCTTCTGTCATGGCACGGAACGGAATCAACACACGAAATGATCCATGACGTCGGAGATCGGAATTTGTGGAGAGGATGATCGCCCACACCAGCCGGCAAGACACTGGATGATGATGATGATGATAATGAAACACTCAATGGGTGATATGGTCAATATCACGGCGGTCGCCTTTATTTCTCAAACATATCTTGATATCCACGTTGAACAGGGTCGATTTGAGTCCATTGTAATTTTGCAAATCCGCGTAGATGCGAATTTGAACCCATGACAACCAGGTCAGCAGGCAGGCATAATAGCCCAGCTACCGCGGCTCACAGCTGCGTGCCAAGTGGTTACAATTACTTGTAGTTGTTGTTCAGCTTGTCGGCGATTATTAGTTGTCTGTTTATATTGATGGCGTACTGGAAGCATCATAATTAAACACGGCGTCGACTGACTGAACCGCACGGAAAACTGTTCCCCAGATTGCGAGGATAGAAATTAACCACCGCGGTGTTTCAGATTTGAGAAGATTATAACTGATTATAACATCTTTGGTCAATGTTTGTACAACTTACAATGATAATTAGTTACGCCGATAGGCGTGCTGAAATTATTTTTCGTACACTTGACTAGAACAGGGCGCTCTTAGCAAATATACCATTATGGTGTATAATTCATAATGTGCTAGATCTGGTGTTGCTCACTTAAGTAATGTTATATCGATTACGTTACTTGCTGTTATGTTATGGTACTAATAACCGTTGCAAAATAACACCCATTTAGACATTATTGCGCAGTAATTTGTAACACAGTTTGGCGCAGCCGTGAGTTGAGTTGAATCAAGAGCCGGCATTATAACTCTGTGGGCGTTCCCACACGTTTAAGAACCAGCAAAGAATGCCGTTACTCACGGTTCCAGTATCAGTCTGATTGTGCCCGTTTGGCCTTTCATCTGAGTCCTGAGTGACTGCCAGATTCTCTGGTGGCTCCGTGTTTTGCCATTCTCTCCAGACCGTGCTAATATATCCGTTCTTCCGCACTATACACACAATTTCACTGGGCCCCGACCAAGTGTTCCTTATGATGCAACAATGAATTATTAAGGACTAATAGAATGCATCTTTCCAAGTTTATAATAATGTGTGAAGTGAACGCATTATATTACAATTAGTGCCCTCACTTGTTCCACAAATGTTTGTATTTTAGTAACACCGTGTTGCATTCAGATAAATTACATGAGCAAAGCTGGTCGACCTTATCTTAAATGTTAAATAATTTTTTTTAAGATTAGTATAATAATAATGAGATTACACGTTGTTGCACGCAGCTGTAAACTGTTTCAATGCATGAAGACAGCCTGGGTATAGACTGATTGATAACATCAGGGATCTCGACAGAGTGACAGATCTGGTACAAAAGGGCCAATCCAAACTATTCACAAGGCTTAATGGCAAGGAAGGACGAGAAGATTTCATAAGAGGCTGCATCCAGTTTTCCAGTGAAAAGACAGGACAATAGGGCAAAGCAAGATAAAATAATTTCATTAACTTTCTAGTCCGTGAATATACGACACGACATAACGAAATCATAAACTCAATTCTCAGTGAGTATATACGGCAGGACTATCGAAAGCATAATTTTAGTCCTCCAGTGAATAGATACGACACGACATAACGAAAACATAAACTCAGTTCTCCGGTGAATAGACATTGCAACAGAAAAAGGCAAGACAAGTTAATAACATCAGTTGAGTTCGCCAATGAACAGACCGGACAAGAGGTGAAGGCGGGACAATATAACAACACTAGTTCAACCTCCCAGTGAATAGAGAAGTCAACAAGACAAGTTAACACAAACTCGGTCCTCCAATAATATAAACGACAACAGGTCAAAGGCAAGATACGATAAAAACACCAACGCAGTCCGTCAGTGAATAGACCGGGCAAAAGGACAAGACAGAACAAGTCTGTTTTTATTTAGAACAAGATAGAATCATCAACGCAGTCCGTCAGTGAATGGACAGGATAAGACAGAACATGGTTACATTATTAATGTAGTCCGCCAGTGAACGAACAGGACAACAGGACAAGACAGAACAAGAAAAACAACGCAATCCGCCAGTGAATGGACAGGGCAAGAAGACAAGACAAAAAGATAAAATCATAAACTCAGCGCGCAAGGAAATATATACAAGACAAGATAAAAGCATAAACTCAACACGCTCGCCAATAGATATCACTACACAAGAACAATAAATTCACAGAAATTGATCGGCAGTAATAGATGTAGATGAAAGAAATATAGATATCAAATGTACTCGAGAATATAATAATCGATGAGCCGTAGAAATAAATATACTTCGACTATAAGTGTGAATTTATTTCTCACGCTGTTTCCATGATCACAAGGCCTTCCAATAAATAACCGGAAAGACAAGACATAAGCTAAAAGTTTGTCAAATTCACCAGGATAAGATTACACGTGTCCGTGTATTGGCGCGCTACAACTTTGCCACTATTTGTAATGAAAATGTATCTTAACACAACATTGAAAACTCGCTTTCAATATCCAGTTGTCAGTAACAGAAAAGCTGACATTCTAAATGAATGGCAATTAGGACTGTTTGAAATAATTAATATCGTTTGTTTATCCACTGTGATTTCCATATGTGGAATAGTGGCAAACATCATTAACATTATTGTATTTTTTAAGCAAGGATTCACCAACACTGTAAACATTAGTCTATTCGGACTGGCCATTTCTGATCTTTGTAGCCTTATAACACTTTTATGGGTCGGAGTTTGGTTAAACCCATTCATGAGTAACTCAGACGTCCCCGTGGTTCCATTAGATTTTCAGTATCTTTCAGGGGGGTGTATGCATGCTATTTTTGGACGAATCACCAGCTATATCACTGTTTATTTAACCACCGAGAGATGTTTGTGTATTTTGTTCCCTCTAAAGATCAAACAGCTTTAACTCCCAAAAGAACCATCACTGTTGTATGTTGCTTATTTTTGATAAATATCGTCACCCTTCTCCCGGATTTTGCAACTTCGTATTTGGATTGGACATTTTTCCCCGCAAAGAACAAAACACTTCTGGCTTTAGCCTACCGGAGTGGTAGAGAACAAGCTGTGACTGTCGTGTTCGTCATGTTCTTTTCCACAGGCATCTTCTCATTTGTAGGGCTGATCGTCTTTACAGCTACATTAGCGTTCACACTACAGCAAAGTTCAAAATGGCGCAGGAAGGCATTATCAGAAAGCGGCCAGCCTGGATCTACGACTAATAAAGAAAAGAAGACGATAAAGATGATTGTTCTTATAGCTACCGTTCTGATCATCTGCTACACGCCAGGATCGCTTCTCAGTGTGACGACGGTGATAGTGTCGGAGTTCTACTTCCAAGGGCAGTACGCTAGGCTGTGGACAGCACTGTGGTCAACAGCATTTGTGTTCAACGCCGTTAACTCTACCATAAATATATTGTTGTATTACCGCATGAGTTCAAATTATAGAAACTCTTTCATTATGATATTTAGTCCCAAGAGAAGGCTATGATATTTAGCAGGCTTGTTTTACGAGTGATATTCGATAACAGGGCATATATATATGTTCCATATGCAGTGAAAATAGTTTTAGAAATTTAGAAGATACAAGAGGAATCATCATTGGGGAACATAACATCAATATCGTTAGATATGCGGATGATATAGTCTTGATTGCAGACAATGAACAGGATCTGCAAAATTTATTAGATGCGTTTATTGTATACAGTAGGCAAGTAGGGTTAGAATTAAATTGTAAGAAGACTGCTCCAACATAATAAAAATCAAATGCACTATCTCGTAACACCAAGATCACAATTTAGAAAACACTGATCAGACCAGTTGTGCTGTATGGCTCTGAAACCTGGAGTACAACTAAAGGAGACGAAGCCTTGTTACAAACCTTTGAGAACAAAGTCTTAAAACGTATCTTTGGGCTCATTAGGGATACACAAAGTGGAGAGTGGAAAAGAAGAAGCAACAAAGATATTTATGATCTGTTTAAGTCCCCGCTAATCACTGGTATCATGAAGGCTAATAGACTGCAATGGCTGAGGCATATAGAAAGAATGAAAGATAATAGGGAAACAAAACTCGCTTACACTCAAGAAATAAATGACCGCAGACCCCGAGGTAGACCAAGAATACGGTGGAGAGATAATATACATACAGACCTACAAGCACTTGGAATCAACGACTGGCAAGAGAAGGTCCACCAAAGAGACGAATGGAGACGGCTTGTATCTACAGCAAAGAACCTCAATTTCTCGGAATGCTGAAGAAGAAGAAGAAGAAGAAGAAGAGATTATGGTTGTCACTAGAAAGTAAAATATACCACAGTGTAATATGCGGGTCAATAGTAATATTCTTCAAAACGTGAATCGGTACATTTATCTCGGAACAATCATAACATCTGATAGGCGATGCCTTGAAGAGATTGGAACAGGAATTGCCATTGCAAAGGTAGCCTTTTGCAAGATGAACAACATACTGACCGTTAAAAAGATGTCACCTGCAACTAGAAAAAAAAAGTGTTGAAATCCTACACAGAACCTATACTTTTGTATGGGTGTGAAACGTGGAAATTGAGCAGACAAGCTGAAAAACATCTAATGGCAGTGGGAATGTATTTTCTGAGGAAAATCCAAAGAATACCAATGGGCAGACAGAAAAACCAATGAGCAAGTCCTTCAAGAAGCAAATGAAAATGTAAACTGACTAGAGAAATTAGACGCAGACAGTCAAAAATATTGTCACAATGCTATGAGAAGAAATACACTAGAGAACTTGGTGGTAAATGGCAAGATTGAGGGGGAAAAGAACAAAGAGAAGGCAGGGAAGTAAATATCTGGATTGCTTTGCCACGTGACATGGTCGAGACCAAAACATAGAGCTGATTCATAACTATGGTGATCGTGTGAGATGGCGAAACATCACCGCCTACGCTTATCGGGATGATACTTGATGATGATGATATATTGATTACAAGAAAAATTTTGATTGAGTACAACATGGACATTTAGTTACATGCCTTCAAGATCTAGGAGAAGGCGTAAAAAACATCAGACTTATTAGTAATTTATACTGGGAACAAATGGCGACAGCTAGATACAGAAATCATTATTCATCGTCCATAGAGATAAAAAGAGGAGAACAAGGGATTTTATGCGGAAGAAAAACAATCACATACGGAGGTTTCAGACAAACTGGGAATGAAGAATGATGATAGAAATAAAGAAGAGGCAAGTGAAATTTTTCGGCCACGTTAAAAGACATAAGTGAAAAGTCAGACCCTGCGATGTCATTACTTGGAGGCGTCAGGTTCGAACCGCAGTGTGCTGTCAAGTTTTATATAGTCTAATTGTTCCTTTAATATCTACGCCCTTGCTTTGCTTTTATGGAGGCAGATCAATACATGTGGATATTTCATTTTTTACATTGTTTCAATGGTAAGAGTTTCCCAGCGTCTTATATGTTTATATACTTTTCTTAGCAGCTTATATTTCCACACGTTTCCAAGCAACTTAAATTTTCACACTTTTCCTGGCAATTGATATTTCAACACTTTTCCTAGCAAATACTATTTCCACACTTTCCCAACTAATGATATATCCACACTTTCCCCAGCAAATGATATATCCACACTTTCCACAGCAAATGATATATCCACACTTTCCCCACAAATGATATATACACACTTTCCCCACAAATGATATATTCACACTTTCCCAAAAAATTATATTTCCCTACTTCCTCAACAAATGATATATGCACACTTTCCCCAGCAAATTATATTTCCACACTTTCCTCAACAAATGATATATCCACACTTTCCTCAGCAAATGATATATCCACACTTTCCCAACAAGTGATATATCCACACTTTCCCAACAAATGATATATTCACACTTTCCCAACAAATGATATATCCACATTTTCCCCAGAAATGATATATCCACACTTTCCTCAGCAAATGATATATCCACACCTTTCCCCAGAAAATGATATATCCACACTTTCCTCAACAAATGATATATCCTCACTTTCCTCAACAAATGATATATCCACACTTTCCCCAGCAAATGATATTTCCACGCTTTCACAACAAATGATATATCCACACTTTCCCCAGCAAATGATATATCCACATCTTTCCCAACAAATGATACTTCCACACCTTCACCAACAACTAATATTTGCACACTTTTTCCAGAAACAGATATTTCCACACTTTTCACGGCAGCTGATGTATTAAGATCAAGATAGTGAGTTAAAATGAGTTAAAAGTTGGTAAGTGTTAATCAGTCAACTAGTCTTTGTTTAATCCCGTTTATCCACGCAGGGTAACGCAGCGCGCGAGAATTGGAAGCGGTTCTAGCCGCGTTGGTAACTTACGGGATAAGTGAGCCGGCCGCTCAGAAAGCAATGGCGAACTACTGAGCGTAATCTTGCCAAGAAATCAACCACAGCGGTAAAATGCTGGTGTTGACTGCGATGTCCTGTAAATGATATGCGAAAAAAGGTCATTGTTTACAAATAAAGCAGCGGAATATACAACCGCTGTAATAAGAAAAGAGTTGAATGCAGTGCTTGCTTGCTTGCTTGTGTTCGTTGGCTTGAGCTCCAACGCGAAGTCTTGTATGTCGGATGAAAGCATCCTATTGTCCAACATCAGTGTGATGTCATACGGGACCTGAGGTTTGCGTGAGTATCCGTTGTCCCATGTCTAGCTTATTGGTGTGCAGACTGGTGGTTCCTCGCCGTACAGGCAGACACTTTCCGACTTCGGAGGATTCATCGATCCTACTGACTTTAGCCAGGACCCCGAAGGGACCTGTTGCCCAGGCCGCTCCACGAGGACGCGTCACTAGGTCTTGGCCAGTATAAAACCCGGCCCTGGTGCCTCGGAAACACCTCTGCGTCCCTTGAATGCAGTAAGTCTTATAGTTTTGGAACTTGTAAATTTGGTACCACATATCGGCGCGAGCAAGAAGTGGAACACAGGTCCAAGAAACCTGGAATAAGACGCTCAAACACGATGCGACGGTTTTCAAAGCTGCTGATGCTGAGTTCGCACATGATCTAATTAGTGGCTTTTTGTTAATTTCTTAAATTCGCGCGAAATGTTAAGAACCACTGTATTATGGAAGTTTCCAGAATAAGCCCCAGGGTCACCATCAGCAATGTATTATATATATATATACTAGAGGAAATGAATTCTCTGTTCGTTTTGACCGCGAGAATGTTCAGATTCAAACACAGTCGTCTGTACATATATTGGTAGAGTGAGTAATATCTGTTATTTTTATGTTTATAATTGTATTTGGTGTTTATGTATAGTTCACGTTTAAGATGTTCAAGTAAGCACCGGCATTCAAGGCCATCTTGTTAGTCGTGTTAGATGAATGGGAAAGGACGTGAAGACGTCAAGTACATGGCTTTTAGACCATTACAATTGTACTGATATTTGTCATTACCATCTAACGGTACGCATAGACCAGTGGTTCTCAACTGGTGGGGAAATCCCCCCCCCCCCCCCCCCCCAGGGGGGAATTTTAGGGTTTCCAGGAGGGGGATGAAGATCATTTCAAGATCGCGTTAATACAAGAATCGATTACTTGATATTGTTTTTACCTTCATATTTTACAGTTATGTACATCTCATCCTTCTAAAATTCGTTTTATAAAGTAAGTAGACCCACAAATCATGTTTTATGTGGATGTCTAGACTTGTTTTAGTATATGCTATTAAATTTACCTTCCATTTTTACGTATACTGTGTAGGGGTGGGGGGATTTTTAGATAGGAAATATGAAAGGGGGGGGGAATGACGTTCTGAAAATACGGTGAAGGGGGGCACGGGCCCAATTTTTGATAGGAAGGGGGGAATGACGTTCTGAAAATATGGTGAAAGGGGGGGGGGGCACGGGCCAAAAAAGGTTGAGAACCACTGGCATAGACTATCCGGCAGAACACTGTTTTTTTTTTTTTCGCTGGTTCGCATTAAACTCAAGCGTAGTCCATATATACTACTTCCAGTAGCACTGGACTGAATTTTGCGTGTGAATTAGCTTTCGTTATTACCAGTGTCCCTCGCCATCAGTCGAACCCACTCCGACTTCAGAGGTACTTGTAATTTACGTCCTCAAGTGACGGACTAGAAGTCACCAGTTTAGTCCAACTTTCCTATCTAGGGGCTCAACCCCTTACCTTGTCATCAGCACACCGGGTGTTTAAGATCGCACGTTCTTATTCATCCATTCGACCAGGCTGGCCTCGGCAATAAATGAAAAGCAATAGTGGAAGTCGACTATAGATTCGTGTGTCAAGCGATCACGGCACGACACGCATCAGACAGTTTAATAGCAGTCCAATAGGGAATTAATCTGCGGACAGGTAGGAAGTTAGAATTAATCTTCAGACAGGTAGGAAGTTAGAATTAATCTGCAGACAGGTAGGAAGTTAGAATTAATCTTCGGACAGGTAGGAAGTTAGAATTAATCTTCGGACAGGTAGGAAGTTAGAATTAATCTGCAGACAGGTAGGAAGTTAGAATCAGCGGGCAAGCTGACTAGAGCACTATGCAACGTTGAATTGTCTGTCTGCTCTACATAAGTTGGGCGATAGTCGCGTGGTGTTTTTTTTTGTGGTTTTGTGGTTTGTTGCGATCGGTCGTTCTGAACTCAAGTGTAGTTCACACACGTGCAAGTACATCTAGTGCACTGGGTTGATTTTTACGAGTGGATTAGCTCTTCTCATTACCAGTGCGCCTCGCTATCAGTCGAACACACACCGACTTCTGAGGTACTTGTAAGTCAGGTTCCCAAGTCAAGGACAGGAAGTCAACATTTTAGTCCAATCTTTGAGCGGTTAAGGAGCTGCGTGTCTTTGAGTATCACGCAGGAAAAGCGGTGTAGTAAGAAAAACTGGTGTTAACAAATTCAGTGCTAAAGGAAAAGTAGGTTTAGTTAAATTAAAATGGTGGCAGACAATGGGAAGCAGGGATGTGTCTCAGTTTTGACGTGAAAGTTTTTAATATGGTAACAGACATGTTGTATTATGAGGCAATGATAACATTTCGGCGATATTTAAGCCCATGACAGATACGGGAAGTCACTTACAACTATTAATAATTCCATGACACTTAATCAGTTAAAAAATAAGTCAGTAATACCAGGTAGTCTGGACATGCTGGGAGAAATACAGAACAAATATGTTGGTTTAAATAACTTGCGCTCCGAAGGTCGTGGGTTCGATTCCGGGCTACATCTTTCTGTTGGAGACTGAATTTTTCTCACAGACTACTTGGGCTCGTCGCTGGAGCTATGGAGTTCGTGCTTTGTGCGACTCTTTTAGCAGGCCGTCCTGTGGAAAGAGACCGAGCAATATGAGATAAAACCCGGTGCAATGAAGTCCATCATCTCGACTTTAAAGACTTGTTTAAGACTGATGACTTCACTTTACGCACAAGTGTTTTCAATGGTTTTTGCGTGTTTAGTGTTGTTTACCTAATTGATTATTGTGTTTTAAATAGTCTGTAACAATGATACTATTATAAATGAATTAAAGGGCTGTTCCACGTTGGGTGGCAAAAGAATTGGGCTTCTCAATTAGAGACGACAACAGATAAGATAGAGTGGAGCAGCTGAGATTCAAATGAGTTACGGGCAGTGTAGAATGGAAGAGTTGACCGTGCGATCACACAAATAGAGGGTGTGTCGGTCAGAAGGAGAATGATGTAATGATACTAGGGATGTAGATATGGTCGGATAGAAACCGGAAGCGTGGGGGCTGAGTGGTCTCGAGGTATGGTGTCCGACTCGAGTGCTGGAGGTCCCGGGTTCAGGTCCCGGTGAGGACCGGGATTTATTTAAAATATCCACCTGGACTTCCAGTAATAAAATTTCCCCTGGTCTCTGGGTTGTGAGATCGGTCGCCCGTGTGTATTGTTGCGCACGTAAAAAAATCCCTTGGCAGTTGAAAATCGAAAAAGAGTAGCCTAACGGCGCTGCTCGGGCAAAATTTCGATTTAAAAATCTACCCAAAAGTATTTCAGGATCCTCGCCGATGTAACGGAGTTCGTGCACTGAGCTGAGTTTCTCCAGACTCAGGTTTGAGTTAGGAGGAAAACGGAGCACTTATGGGTTAAACCGTGTGCCGTGATGTTGATCCAACGACTAAAACTAAAAGAAACCGAAGAGTGAATAATAATTATGGTGGTAAATAACCACGAATCAGTGGTGTACGTATAATGCGTTATTTACTGTTTATGTATGTACTATGTCTGAGGCTATAACGTCAGTTGCAATATTATAATGTTTGCCAGAGTATTGAAGCTCTGACGGATTGTCAGATAGAAACTTCTTGTTCTTTCTCTTACAGAGAACGTCTGACGATATAACGCCACGGTTACTCTGAGCGTTAGTTGGATGTTACCTTTCGGGAGTATGATAACTATTCGTGCAATACTTGTGACTATGTGTTTTAATTGTTTCAGTTTAAGTATTATTCATTTATTTACTCCATTTGCTATGTAATTATGCAATCTGCACCTGACGATATGCAGCGAAATATGCCAGGCGATAAATCGTGCAACATGTTGTTTGTGGCTTTTGTGTTTACATTCACCAAGGGAATACATTGTTTTGGATATTCATTGGCACCTTGCCGTCTTGACAAACGATAGTTTGTGCTTCAAAAAGGCATATTAACCATTACCCATGGGGGTAGCAAATGTGACTGATAAGGCCAATTCACACTGTAAATGTTCGTTCACATGGTCATTTCCACCATCATGCACCATCTTACGTCTCACACCTTCGGTGTGTGACTTATTTGCAATAATTTTCTCTTTTATTTTTATTCCATTTCTGATTCTTGCCCTCCATGCAACACGTTCAGCGGCGGCTTGCTCCCAATGTGCATTATCAATGCCTGCATCAATCATGTCCCGCTTACACACATATTTGTATCGTAGCAGAGGCCGACTCTGAGATCTCTTACCCATCTGTAATTCGCCAAAAAAGATGTCCTTTTGGTATTCCACCATCATCCATCCTCCTAAGATGTCCTATCCATCTAAGTCTACGAAGACTGAGCATGGAATAAACCGTCACACAACCTGATCTTTCCAATACTTCAGTATTCGTGATTTTGTCTTGCCACTTATTACCAAGAATTCTTCGCAGACACCGCATATGAAAGCTGTTTAAACGTTTCTCTTGGTATGAGTAAGTTGTCCATGCTTCACTGCCATAAAGAAGAGTACTAAGGACACACGCTTAATAGACAACTACTTTTGTTTTGGCAGTAAGCTCCCTGTTCTCCCAGACTCTTTTTCTTAACCTGTTCATTGTTGTTGCTGCCTTACCAATCCGGATGTTGATTTCCTGATCTAGGGATATTTTGCTATTTACCACTGATCCTAGATATGTAAAATGGTCTACCATCTCTAGTTCGGAGTCGTCAATAAAGATTGATGGTACCCCATGTTCACCTTGTGACATAATCTGTGTCTTCTTTTTGCTAATTGTTAAACCCAATTCAGAACAAGCATTGGAGAATGCAGATAATAGACGTTTTAATTCTTCCTCAGAGTGCGTCGTAATTGCAGCATCATCTGCAAAAAGCAACTCTCTGATCAGTACCCTCCTAATTTTGGTCTTGGCCTTCAATCTCTGAGCATTGTAGAGGCCGCCATCTGAGCGTGAGTGAATGTATATACCACCGTCTTGATAATGAAAGGCATATTTCAGTAGAAGTGAAAAGTATATTGTTATATTGCTGAGAGGCAAAACTGGTGACTAATAGTTAGTGAGGAGTTATTATACACCAGAAAGGTAACAACCAACTTACAGGTTGTCAAATTATTATACTCCAGAAAAGTAACAACCAACTTACTGCCAATTTTTTGTTCCATGCTCAGTCTTCGTAGACGTAGATGGATAGGACACGTTAGGAGGATGGATGATGGTAGAATACCAAAGGACATCTTTTTTGGTGAATTACAGACGGGTAGGAGATCTCAGGGTCGGCCTCTACTACAATACAAAGATGTGTGTAAGCGTTACATGACTGAATCAGGCATTGATAATGAACATTGGGAGCAAGTGGCCGCTGAACGTGTTGCATGGAGGACAAATATCAGAAATGGAATAAAGACAAAGGAGAAAATGATTGCAGATAAGTCACACACCGAGCGTGCCAGGCGTAAGATGGTGCACGATGATGGAAATGACCATGTGTTCACATGCATCCACTGTGGACAAACACAGTCACATTCGCCACCGCCATGGGCTGTAGTTATTATGCTTTTTTGAAGCACAATGTAACAAACTATCGTATGTCAAGACGGAAAAGTTCAATAATATAATACTCTCTACTTGACAGTAATCTGGCAACTCTCTAGTCGGTTGTAGTCTATTGTTTTAACTGTTGATTGTACGAGCACTGTCCTACTCTTGTAACAGTTTTACAAGAAGGACATTGTATAACTAATGATGTCAGGGTGTGGAAACCAATGAAGTCAATTGATTATTGTTGTATGTAGTATTGCATAGCTAAATGTACTGTGTATTCGTTGTAAAATATGTTATGTCACGAATTGGAGATGTTCCAGAGCACAATAAAGTTATACTCATTGTTTCTTTTATTTCATTTATTTGGCTTAGCCTGTGTAGCCTAGTTGTTGTATAGTGTGGTCGATTTTGTGACTAATCTGTGGAATTTGTTGTTGTTGTCGACTGGCTATCACAGAACACTGTTTAGTATTTAGAAATGTATTTCCAAATCTCTGCATAAGAACCTACATACTCTCTCTCTCTCTCTCTCTCTCTCTCTCTCTCTCTCTCTCTCTCTCTCTCTCTCTCTCTCTCTCTCTCTCTCTTTCTCTCTCTCTCTCTCTTCCTCCCTCCCCTGTGCGTGTGTGTGTGTGTGTGTGTGTGTGTGTGTGTGTGTGTGTGTGTGTGTGTTCTCGCCTACTATCAGTTTTTGTTGTCAGGGGAAAGCGCTCGAACTTGATTTCTTTCTCCTTCTATTTCATATCATCCTTTCTCTTTTATATATTTCTACACATCTCTCTCATATCTCCATCTTTCTCACTCTCTTTGTTATCTGTATATACCCACTTTCTTTTCTCCCTGCTTCACAAATATAAACAAAGACATGTACAGGAAATCTAGTCAAAAGGGTAAGGAACAACTGTTTAGAGCTAGGAATAGAAAAACAGACAAAGTACCCGGGGTGAGATAACCTCAGGCATTAACGGTCAAATACGTAGTTAATAATCCAAAGTGAATGCGACAGGAGACTCACTGTGGAACAGGGCGGAGACCAGTACACATCTAGACATCTTTACAGCTAGACAGCTTTACTTCTGATCTACTTAGGAAGGACAAGAAAATAGACAAAGGTATTAGAACTGGGTATGAGCTGAGTTCATACAAGTCAAATAGTTAACTGATTCAGTGTCAAATGATAATATACTGCCAGATGTGACCCCTTGTTTGGATAGAAGGACGGTATATCGCCATACTACTGCCGTCGCGTTATTTGTTTTATTTCCTCGTATCTTCCCAATTCCACTGCTCAGTGAACGGACATTTACATTATAATACTTGTTCAATTGATTGTGCCATGTTTGCCCCAAACCCACTTTCTGTTTGGCACTGAATCAGTTAACAAGTCAAAGTGTAAAAACGAACGAATGAACGAACGGACTTTATTTTAAGTAGTGTAAGAGAAAGGAGACACAATTTGGGACATGGCGGCCGCCAGTAACCATCTAAAGATCTCTACTTCTACTCTAATTCAAGTTTCTGTAGACAACAATGCTATCTCTGTTTGGTGTCGTCTCCTACATTAAAAATTCAATCATTCAGTAGCATGTCCTTTGCAGAACCTCGCTCCCATAACAACCTTCCGGAAAACTTCTCGGTCATAAGCAAGATGCCCCGCGTCCGATACACCCATCTGGAAACATCCTCCACATTTTCCCATCAGATGTATTTCCAAATCTCTGCACAAGAACCTACATACTTCCATCAGAGATGAACTGGATGTTTCGTGGGGGACTATTGTGTTGACATTCTGGCGGCGGCATTATGCACAGTGTATCTGTGCGGGCTGTTGTTTGTCGAGACTCCTGTCTTTTCTACTTTTCACATTGGGCAGTTGGAGGCATTTTGTGTGATATTCACTGGCACAGGAACGGAGCATAATGGGGACAACCCGTTGCTGTGAAGTTGGAACTGCGACTAACTAACTAACATCCTCCACATCCAGCACCCAGTTTCTCTTTGGCCTTTCTCTTTCTCTTCTCGGACATATTCCCGTCCATTATTGTTCTCTCTCCAAACTTTCATGACGTTTCGAGTGATCAGAATTTTTTTTCTTTTTCGCCTTTATTAGCCAGCAGTCTTTAATATTCAGCTCTTGTCATATGGGTGCATTTGTTCTTTATTGTATCCAAAATACTCCTAGAACCCGTCTATAACATTTATATTCAACGTATTTTTGCGCTGTTAAGCTTGTTTAGTAAGTGTCCAGGTCTCACTTGCGTATGTTGCAATGAGAAAGATTCTTTTGTTGTTGTTGGCATGTCCTTTACAGGACATCACTGTCAACATCATCATCTTTTAGCTGATTGTTGATTTCTTGCTCAGTAGTTTGCCATTGTTTTCTGAGCGATCGGCTCACATACCCCTAAGTTACCGACACGGAGAGAACCGCTGCCGATTCTCGCGCACATCACGTTACTCACGAGCGTATACGGGATTAGGAGAAAGTCGTGTAACTCTTAGACCAGGGAGACCGGCAATAAGAACGATGCATGCTTTTAAACATCTAATCTTTGCTTGTCTATGTGTCCCACGCCACAATTTATCCAGTTTGAGTTTTTGAAGAGCAATTGATATTAGTATTTTAATTTATTTTATTGTGTCACCATTGTTGGTAATTAATGACTCTAGATATTCGAAATTTTCCACACTTCCAATTCTTCATCATTAACACATATTTTTATCTCCATATTAGTTTTATCTGTAAGCATTATCTTTGTTTTCGCTATGTTAACAATACTACAATGAATATCGTGAAGTGTTTTCTATTTTTACGTGGATGACGCTGAACACTGGGCTCTCATTCGAGAGATCCGGGTTCGAGTCCTCGGTAAGTTAACGTAATTCTGTCTGTCGAAAGAAAAAAAAGAAAAAACTTAACCTGCACAGTTCGCGGCGACTGCACTAGCTAGACGGCCTTAATTTTCACGCGACCCCCACCCTCACTCCCGTCATACATCGCCGGATGCCATGGGCAATTGTGATACGCGGGCGAGTCAAAAAGTAAGCCACACAGTTCCGTGGGACGGCAGGTAAATGTAGTTGGTGTTTTCTACAGGTATCATTAAGTGACAGCAGCATCGAACTTTATATTCCCGTTCGTCAGGTGGGGCTAGGTGTCTCAATGACGCTCTAAAATTGTTGATGAAATCCGATCTGGTCGTCCTATTGAGACTGCAACAGAAGCAACCGTGCAGCGGGTGGAGGAGATGATTAGAGGTGACAGGCGAGTAACGATAGACTCTGCAGCATCTGCAATAGGGTGCTCACATGGTTCAACATACAACATAATGCATGATCGATTGAAATTTAAGAAAGTGTGCTCAAGGTGGGTACCCAGACAATTGAAGGAGGAACACAAAATGAACCGATTTGGCCTGTCCTTGCATCATCTCTGTCGATACGAAGATGAAGGAGAAGACATGATGAACAGGATTGTTGCTGGGGACCAATCATGGGTGCATCACTACCAGCCCGAATCAAAGGGTGGTTCAATGCAATGGAAACATCCTTCGTCACCTTGTGTCAAAAAATTCAAGGTTACGCCATCAGCAGGGAAGGTTATGCTGACTGTGTTCTGGGATTGTAAAGGAATGCTTTTGACCAATTTCAAGAAGAAAGATGACAATGTGAATTCTGAATCGTACTGTGAAGTTCTATCGATGTTTCATAATGAATTTCGAAGAAAACGTCCAGGACTGCTGACTAGAGGATTGTTGCTTCTTCATGACAATGCCAGACCACATACAGCTCGATTAACTCAGGATAAAATTAACCAACTAAGGTGGGAAGTTCTGGAACATCATCCACCTTACAGCCCCGACTTAGCCCCTAGCGATTTCCACCTTTTTGCTCCACTGAAAACCCACCTTGGCGGGAGATATTTCGCGACTGACGAAGTTGAATGTGAAGTGAAAAAGTGGTTAGAAAACAGAGCACGCAGTTCTTTGCAGCCGGTTTCGGAGGACTGATAAAACGATGGGATAAGTGCATCAATGTTGGTGGCAATTATGTTGAGAAATAAATGGCTAGAGGTCTTTCAACATTCTACTCTATTAGTTTTCTTGGGTTCTGTCGGGTCCTGAATCTTTTAAGAGGTAAACTATCGCAAAATCTTGAAATCTCATCCAGTGGGGTTGAAATGAATGTTCATCTTCATTCTTGATGGACAAACAACACACAACACTTGAAATTTAACTCTACGGGCGAATATAAATCGTTTGACTCCTTTCTCTGGGAGGTTAGTGAAATTAATCTTTTCATCTTTCTGTGCGTGTCATAACTTAGAGCTTTCTATCTACTCTGTTTCCTTGGGTTACTTTGGTATCTGTTGTCCTTATTTTGGGTACAACATCCTATGTGAACTGGTTCTGAGAAGAGGATGAATTAGCTTCACTGTTACGATTCTATATAGGATTACTATCGAAAGCCAATGGTTCATTGACTTGGATCCTTCTCGGAAAACCTCCTTTTGTCAGGAACAATGGGGTTTGGTTGCGGCAGATCGTTTGTTGATCTGTTCTTTTCGAACGAACGAACGAACGAACGAACAAACTTTATTTTCAAAGGGTTAAGAATTGGGCACGCAGGCCCGTCTAACATTCTGCCCTTCTATCACTCTCTTTCATACATTATTTCATTCACACATCATTCAAGGCTAACAGAGAACAACAACAATATAAAGAATATGCATTATAAAGGCATGGGCAAAATGCGAACATCAAAACTACACGACACAGTAATCTATATCTATAAAACAGAGTGTATGTATATATGTATGTATGTCCTTTATTTGTTCGCGAACGGTCCATCCGATTGAGATGAAATTTTCTATACGTCTTCCTTTCATTCCAGAGCTGCCAACTGTGATATTTTTTTAGTGTGAAATCGCCTGCTTACTCAGTATTATTTCATTTTTCATTTTTCATTAAAATTTATATATAGCGAAGGGACTTAACTCTAGAAAAAGTTATTTCAAGGGGCATAACTTTTAATAACATTGTTGTATAACTTATAGTCATATTGTTGTATCGTTTTCAAAGATTTATAAACTCTTTGTCTATAGTTATGTACCGGCATATGAGTAAAAAATATAAATAAGTAAAAAATAATGATACAATCTTTAAGGCATTTTCAAACTTTACATAAAAATAATGCATAATGCATAACATTGTAACTCATCTTTCTATATTTAAGAAGTTGTCTAAAAGATGTTGAACAATATCATCGCATCTTTAGTGTTTTCCGCCATCATATCGACACGATTCGCTTGACAGCACTTCTCAGCGCTATCAAGCCAAGACGCCTTACACATTTCAAGCAGCCTGATACGGGGGGGGGGGGGGGGGGGGGAATGGCACGTCGTAATAGCACAAAGAAACAAGCAGCTTCCAAGATGCATAGTGAGAAAACCGACCAGACTATCAAGAAGAGCGAACCTGCCTTTGGAGAGTCTGCATGCAAGCTGTAATAAAGTATCTGAACCTACAGTCAATGAAACTACCAATAAGAAGAGCGACGACTACCCACAGACGATCACAAAAACTTGTGTGAGGAAGGAGGACCAAGACACCAGAATCAGAAACACTGATTCACACACAGTCAGATGGGTGGTCAAGCGGCTAAAAATGGAGCTTACTGATCAACAAATACAGAAGCAGCTGCAGGAAGAAAATCTTCACGTCAACATTTTGAAGGCAGAGCGGATTCTTACCTACTCAGAATTAAATGAGATGCTCCACACCAGGGACTGGGCGAACCCGGGCCGGGTCAGGCAGACAGACAGACAGACAGACAGACAGACAGATAGATAGATAGATAGATAGATAGATAGATAGATAGATAGATAGATAGATAGATAGATAGATAGATAGATAGATAGATAGACAAACAGACAGGGAGGGAGGGAGGGATAGACGGAGGGAGAGACAGAGGGATGGGTCTATTAGACAGACAGACAGACAGACAGACAGACAGACAGACAGACAGATAGATAGATAGATAGATAGATAGATAGATAGATAGATAGATAGATAGATAGATAGATAGACAAACAGACAGGGAGGGAGGAAGGGAGGGATAGACGGAGGGACAGACAGAGGGATGGGTCTATTAGACAGACAGACAGACAGACAGACAGACAGAGATAGATAGATAGATAGACAGACAGACAGACAGACAGACACAGACAGACAGACAGACAGACAGACAGACAGACAGACAGACAGACAGACAGACAGACAGACAGACAGACAGACAGACAGACAGACAGACAGACAGACAGATAGTCGGTAACGGGAACGAGAACTTATATGACTACTTATATGAATTAAATGAGATGCTCCCCACCAGGGACTGGGCGAAACCGGGCCGGGTCAGCTAGTATTAGATAATGGTCTGGCACTTGTTGTTAGCCATGTGGAATATACTGGCCTACCAAAAGGGGACTGGCTGTTATACTAGGGTTTTGTTATTGTTATTATTATCTCTATTATTAAGGGGGAAGGTAATCCATATTGAGATAGTGTTCGAATAATTTGCGATTATATGAAAAGGGATTGGTGATGTCTTTGATTTCTTGTGGAAGATTGTTCCACAGCTGAGCTGCAGAGTACGTTAAGCTTGTTTTGTATAAGTCAATCCTAGGCTTCGGAATGTGTAATATATTTAAACGTTTACTGTGTCTAGCATTATATTTAAACAATGGCCAAAGGTAATTTGGGGCATTCCGATGCAGGATTTTGTGAATTAGTTTAGCTTTATTGAAAAGCAGGCGTTTACGGAGTGGTAGTAACTGAAGGCGTTTATACAGGCTAGAATTGTCAGTTAAATGTTTGCTATAAATTAGACTCATGGCCCGTCGTTCCAAAGGAGGTCGTGAGTTGAAAAATAGTGTATAATGAGAGGTGATAATGAAAGTCTGGATATGGCTGGAAGTATTCACCGGATTCTCCATTTGTCTATTGCAGGAGTTCCCCTATTTCTATAACTAGGTTTTTAAAATTAAAAAAAAAAAAACGAACAACAAGTGTACTATAGACGTGAGCAGAATGCATGATGGGTCATTACTACGAAGTGGCTGTGTTGAAGATTGTGTCGTGTGGAAGTGAAAGTCAACTTCGCCTTTATACTTGTATATCGTAGCTCAAGGGAGTTGAGACTGACACGGTGACCCTGTTTCAAGTGACTGCAGAGTTCTAACACCTACAAACATTCACTTACCACATTCAACTTGATCCACCTTCTACATGGATGACAATTACATTCAGATATCATCAATTCTAAATCAGACATATTCTATTCAAGGATAATTTCCATTAAGATCTACACAGGTATTATCATTCTTGTCTAGTTAGTCTTTTTTATTTTAAAGGTAAACTGCGCTGTGGAAAATGCCCACAAGGCGGCCAGGGGAAACGCTTTAAAGGCACCATAAAGATCACACTAAAAGCTTTTGGAATTCATCACGACACTTGGGACACTGCCGCCAAAGACAGATATTCGTGGCGTACATAATTACGCAAGGGTGTAGCCACTTGTGAAGCAAACAGGACAGCAAGAGCTGTGAAATAGAGCCTGGACAAAAAAAAAAAACAGCATTCTTTGCCCGCATTGTCAAACAACATTTTGAGCTAAAATATGCATTACCAGTCATCTAAGAACTCACGGCTCCAAACTTTCAACCCCACTGGATGAAATGAATGGTCATCACCATTCTTGATAGATAAAAACCACCAGTTAGTCTTTATTAAAATAGTCGTTTCATAATTTCAACATACTTTATTTGTTAATTCACTGAACGAGTGGGAATTTGTGTCCCAATTGGTCTATCAAAAGTCTGACTCAGATCTGGATGTATGTGTTTGTCTAAACGATCTTTATATTCCATACTTCTCTAATCAATGTGCAATATTCTCCCGGGTGTTGACATTTTGTAATAGTTTGTTTGAGAATGTGACAGATAGAGCAGGACGATTATGTTGTAAGCCATTTGTAGGAAATAGTCACCTATCCGGGATTAGATAATTTGATCTCCTGGGATCATGTAACAAGGATCTCAGGATAATACAAAGTATTTACTGAAAACATGTACCAGAAATTAAAATGGGGAAATAAAATGTGCAATAATAAATAGATAAAGCAAGGAGAAACACAAGGGTGTATTTTGTCACCAGATCTCTCTCCCCCCCCCTCTCTCTCTCTCTCTCTCTCTCTCTCTCTCTCTCTCTCTCTCTCTCTCTCTCTCTCTCTGCCCTTCCTTTCTCACTCTAGCGAAATAATCACGAGAGAGTTGAGTTCAAAGATAGACCATGGAATATGAGTTGGAGAAAATAATAATATGAATATAAAACATGAGCAGACAAGCTGAAAAACCATTTGATGGCTGTGGAAATGTGGTTTCTGAGGAAAATGCAAAGAATACCATGGACAAACAGAAAAACCAATGAACAAGAAACCAAGAAACCAATGAAGATGGTAAACTGATTGGAGACATTAGACGTAGACAATCAAAATTTGTTGGGCATGTTATGAGAAGAAATGAACTGGAGAACTTGGTGACAACTGGCAAGATCGAAAGGAGGAGACTAAGGGAAAGACCGAGAAGTAAATACCTGGATGGCTTGGCCACGTGGCATGGTCGAGACAGAAACAGGGAGCTGATCCACGACTCTGGTGATGGAGTGCAATGGCAAAACGCTTATCGGAATGGTACATGATGGATGGATATAAAAAAAAACAATCTAAGTTGTGCAGATGACACAGTATTGAAAGCCGAAAACGCAAAGTATCCGCACTATCTGATACACCTCTATAGTAATAGCGAATGCTGAAAAGGGTTTTCCTTCAACCTGAACAAAACAGAAACAATGGCCTTATTAAAGAAAACACCCAAATGTGATATCACAATACAATATAACATGCTTAAAGGAGTTAACAAATTCAAATATCTAGAGACAGTCATAACATCAGATGGAAGAAGTACTGGAAGGCCCCTGTTAACATCAGGGTTACGTTCTTGGAAAACGTAACTTTAAGTGAAACGACGTATAGCGAAACACTATTTTCCATGAATTAAATGAAATACAGTGTATTATGTAATGTTTATTTTGATGGTTGTTTATATGTAATGCTCAATAAATGAATCACCAAAAAAAAAAAAAAAAATAAAAAAAAATAAAAAAAAAAAACTAAAAAACTATTACAAGTTAAAAATAAATAGACGTTGCGGCCAAAGCCTTCGTCAGCACAGAACAAACAAACATAAACTGACACACTACACGAAAAACACAACATGAAAATATTAAAGTTACTTATCTGTATTACCTTATTCTTGATATTTATTGGCTAAATAGAGGTGGGTTGGAGGGCGAATGGTAGAATTATTGGGACGCAGAGGCATTAAATTCTGTCTCTTCATCTGAGGATTAAACTGTAACCTCTTCCTACCTCTTTTCCTGGCTCTTCTCTGCTTGAACAAAACATTTGTCCAATGTCTGCTGCACAGTAACCACCCTCCTCAATCATGGCCTTTAACTCTGCATGGAAACGCTCTTCAGCTGCAGTTTCAGCACTCGCCACTTCAATTGTTGTCTGAATGTTGTGCAGGTGTGAACGCTTCTTAAAGTGCTCATACCAACCACGACTCACTCCAAAACTATCATCAGCACTATTAGTACTGATCTCACCCGCTTTCTTAGCTAGATCTTCATAGAGGGACTTTGCTTTCTCTTGGATAACCATCTTGCTCACAGGCATATTTCGTTGGTTCTGGTCTTCATTCCAGACGGTCAATTGTGCTTCCATGTTCTCCATAAGAGTACTTCTGGTCCGAGTGAACTTGGAAGCACTAAAAGAGGTTAAGTTTGTTTTGGTTTTTTCCCCTCTTTGATTTTGTCGGCACCTGCATGAATTGTCCTTACACTGATTGGAAATAAACCATGGACTTTACCGATATCAACAGCCCGATCGCCAGCCTGAAAACGACGTTATGGCGAAACGTAACGACGTAAAGTGAATTTAGTCCCCTATGTGACAACGACTTTATAGTGAAACGACGTAAACCGAAACGCCGTATAGCGGGGCCTTCCAGTATAACAGAGGTTAACAGCAGAATAGGCCAAGGAAAAGCGACATTTAAAAAAATGAAAAGTTCTTATGAATTGAGTCATTATCATTATATGTCAGAAAGAGAATGTAGTACTGTTTTATAAAACCTTTTCTGCTGTATAACAGGCGCTGTGGAGAAAGTTTTACGAAAGTAGTTCGTAATCCCGCATACCGTGTTGGCAACATAGCTACTGGCAGTTTGGAAGTAGACCGCCTTACGTTGGTTTTCGTTTAATGATATGAGTGCCGGTCGTTTAGAAAGCAATGGCAAACTACTCAAAGAAAATCTGCCAAGAAATAACAAACAGCCAAAAATGCTGGGGTTAGCTGCGATGTCATGTAAATGATATGCAACTAACTTGACGTCTTCTGTTATGCCATGGCTTTTGGAATTTTAACTAACAAGTAGGAAGTGCTTAGAAGGAGCTGAGATGTGGTGTCTGAGAGACATTTTGAGAATACCTTGGACTGAGTAGATAACAAAGAGTGCTTTGAAGAGGATAATGGAAGTAGAGCATTGTATTCAACTATCTGACGGAGGCAGTTATTTGGCCATGTGGTGAAAATAGAAGCATGGGGAAATACCGTGACAACTGGAAAGATCAGCGTTAGCAGATTCAGGGGCAGGCAGAGAGACATGACGCTGGGTTGACTAAGACGGTGACATGGAAGAATGTCGTCAGTAGAATTGATCCCGGAAGACAGGGACCGAGAGATGTGGAGATTATGAACATCTAGGTGGCTTGACAGGCAACATGATGATGATGATGATGTACATAATGAAGATTTAAAAAAGTTACTTGTATATCCTTTACAGGACGTAGAAGTCAACCCCAGAAAGTTTTGACTGTTTGCGATTCCTGGCAAGTTTACGTACAGTATTTTGCCATTGCTTTCTGAGCGACCGGCACTAACACCATTGTATAGAAAGCAACACAAGGGGGTTTGCTTCCAAATCGCCCGCAGCTGTGTTTCGGACGCGGTATGCCGGATGATAAAAAACAACACGAATGTGTTAAACTAAAAATAACGACAGAAGAAACGGAAAGAGAGATGTCGCGTTAAAAATGAAGTTATGGATATTAAAACAATGTATATAATATTAAATGAGCTGGCAAGCTGAACAAAAAAGTTAATGGCTGTGGAAATGTGGTTTCCGAGGAAAATGTTAATAATACAATGGACAGATATAAAAACCAATGAGCAAGTCCTACAAGAAACAAATGAAAACCGTAAACTGATTAGAGAAATTGGATGTAGAAAATCAAGATGTTTTGGGCACGTTATGAGAAGAGAAAAACTGGAGAACTTGGTGACAACTAGCAAGATTAAAGGGTAAAGAACCAGGGGAAGGCAGAGAAGTAAATATCTGAATGGCTTGGGCACATGGCATGGTAGGGACAAGAACACAGAGCTAATCCACGACTCTGGTGATTGTGTGTGATAACGAAACATCACCGCCAACGCTGATGGGCATGGCCCATGATGGGATATAATATTCTGTATATCCAACTATAATAAGGACGTATGAAAATATTATTATCAGAAAGGAAAAAAAAATTCTACAACGAAAATTAAGTGTAAGTGGAAAGAATTCGAGAAAGTGCAGTAACAATGGAACAAATTTAACAAATGACACGAACATTGTAAAATAACCAGAAATTAATAAGCAAAACAAAGTGAATTAAACACTGGAACAAGCCAATAATGCAACTTATCTGGAAGTGCCACAAGAAGATATTGGTAACAAGCAGAAGTATGTTGTTTGGCTTGTGGTCGCCATGTATGTGTTAAAGATACATTCGAAGTAGATACATTTGTTGGTGACTTTGAAATAGACTGTTGCTCACCAACTAATAAGTAAAGTAAAAACAAAAATATAGTTGCATATCCTTTACATGTCGTAGCAGTCAACCCAGCATTTTTTGAGTGTTTGTGATTCCTGGGCAAGCTTTTACGTTTAGTAGTTTGCCATTGCTTTCCGAACGACCGGCACTCACACCATTGTATGGAAACCAACGCAAGGGGAATTGTGTCCAAATCTCCCGCAGCTGTGTTTCGAACGTGATATGCGGGATTGCGAATTGTGTTGGTAACCCCTTCGCCACAGAGCCGGCAAGTAAAGTAGAAGGATCCGTTTATTCGCCTCAGGACGTATTTGGATTATGGTGCTAAACCCATAATTTATTGGCCAATCAGCACTCGACGGCGGACACCTTCACTAAATCCAGAATTTATAGGCCAATCAGCACTCGACGGCGGACACCTTCACTAAACCTATAATATATAGATCAATCAGCACTCGACGGCGGACACCTTCACTAAACCTATAATATATAGATCAATCAGCACTCGCCGGCGGACACCTACTTACCAAGGCATTTCCTGCTACGCATTTAATCTGGCCGGCTCTGTGGCGAAGGTGGTTACGGACGCAGTTCATAATCCCGCATACCGCGATCGAAACACAGCTGTGGGTGATTTGGTAGCAGTCTGCGTTGCGTGGGTTCTTATAAAATGGTAATGGTTACGAACGTAGCAATCCCGCATACCGTGTTGGAAACACAGCTACGGGCTGTTTGGAAGCAGACCGCCTTGCGTTGGTTTTCATTTAATGGTATGACTGCCGGTCGTTCTGAAAGCAATGGAAAACTACTGAACGTAAACTTGTCAAGAAATCACAAACAGCCAAACAACGCTGGGTATGACTGCGACGTCCTGTAAAGGATATGTAGCTAAGTAACATTTAGGCGGGATCGACCTGGGACCTCAGGTTAATTTTAAAGATCCGCCGCGATGTAGATTTGCGCCTATGACCACTAGGTCTACCGGAAAGCGTCTAACCATTTCCATACAGCCGCTCGCAAAATGTTATGTATGCGTGGATTTGCAGTATTATCTTAATGACAGCTCTAGACGTTTTGTCTTGTCCTTATTGACACTGATAACATGCACAGTAATAATAATATAAGAAAGCTGACGAGTAGCTATGGGCACATAACAACAGTCTTGAAACCATATAATATGACTATCTATACAATTAGACACTCGTGTAAAAAAAATTCACCACATTGATCACAATCACACTGTTATAAATAGGCCTACTATTACATTATCATGGGTAATGTGTACTACGAAACATGACATCAATGAATTACTGTTAGAAATTGCATGTTTCTTTCGTCACACATTATGAATTTACGAATTGTAGTACGATGTATTGCAAAATTAAGAATAACTATTTCAGATCTAATGTTTAGCTACTTGGGTTGGTTGTTATAAATACACGACTTGTGAAATAACTATAGCCTAGGCGAGATTTCTAAAATCAACTAGCCCTGTTTGTCTCTTTGTCGTTATACACTATAATTTTGTCGCCAGTTTTACTGAACTGTACGAGAGCACAGTAATACAAAGCTTGTTTTCATACGGAGGTACATCAATATTATGCCAGTTTTAACGGAACGCTTCAGTAACACAGAAATACAAAGTCAGTTTTGAAGGAACTCTACAGTAATACTACAATATAACGACAGCTATCCTAGAACTGTATAATAACACATCAATACAAAGCCAGTTTTCAAAGCACTCTAAGGAAGCACATCAATACTGGGCCAGTTTTAATAGAACTTTCCAGTAGCACAGCCATACAAAACCAGTTTTAATAGAACTATTCAGTAGCACAGCGATACAAAGCCAGTGTTAATAGAACTATTCAGTAGCACAGCCATACAAAACCAGTTTTAATAGAACTATTCAGTAGCACAGCAATACAAAGCCAGTTTCAATAGAACTTTTCCTTTGCACAGCCATACAAAGCCAGTTTTAATAGAACTATTCAGTAGCACAGCCATACAAAGCCAGTTTTAATAGAACTATTCAGTAGCACAGCCATACAAAGCCAGTTTTAATAAAACTATTCAGTAGCACAGCCATACAAAGCCAATTGTAATAGAACTATTCAATAGCTCAAACATACAAAGCCAGATTTTATGAAACTCTACACTAGCACCTCAATACACGGCCAATTTTAATAGAACTTTACAGTGGTACAAAGCCAGTTTTGATGGAACTTTGCAGAAACACCGCAATTTAAAGCCAGATGCGATGAAACTTTGCAGAAACACAGCAATTCAAATCCAGTTTTGATGAAACCTTGCAGAAGCTCAGCATTACAAAGTCAGCATTGATGGAAGTCTACACTAGAACAGCATTAAAAAGACAGAATTTATTGAACTCTAAAGTTGGACTAAGCCAATTTTGATCGAACTTTGCAGAAGCACAGCAATACAAAGCCAGTTTTGTTTGAACTCTAAAGTGGCACAAAGCCAGGTTTGATGGAACTCCACAGCAACACAACGATACAAAATGTGTTTCAAGTTTCAATTCATGGAAAATCTGGTATCATAAATGACTATCAGTTTGGTATTTTTGAAATAGTTAATTATGTTTGCTTGTGCACTGTAATTTCCATGTTTGGTATAGCTGCTAACATCATCAACATTATTATATTTTTCAAGCAGGGATTCACAAATACTGTAAATATAAGTTTTTTTCGGGCTGGCCATTTCTGATCTTTGCTGTCTTCTATCATTATTACTGGTTGCAGTCTGGTTGAATCCGTTTATAGAGCATTCGGATGTTCCCGTTTTTGCTATAGAGTTTCAGTACCTTACAGGGTCGGTTCCACACGCTATTTGTGGGCGAATCACCAGCTACATCACGGTTTATGTGACCGGGGAGAGATGTTTGTGTATTTTGTTCCCTCTGAAGATCAAACAGCTTGTAACCCCCACAAGAACCGCCACTGTGGTTTGTTGTATATTTATCATAAATTTCTTGACCGTTGTTCCCGAGTTTGCGACTTCGTATTTTGATTGGAAATTCTTTCCAGAAAAGAACAAGACACTTCTGGCTATAGCTTACAGGAGTGGAAGAGAAGGTTCTTCGACTATCATGTTCTTCTTGTTCTTTTTCACAGGTATTTTATCCTTTCTAGCACTGATCGTATTTACAGCTACCCTAGTCTTGAAACTGCGGCAAAGTTCGGAATGGCGTAAGGAGGCCACAACCGGAGGTGACCAGCAAGGGTCTGTGTCCACTAGAGAGAAGAAGACAGTCAAGATGATTGTTGTCATAGCTACCGTGCTCATCGTCTGCTACACCCCTGGTGTGGCAATTAGTATGGCGTCTTTTATGGAGCCAGAGTTCTACCTTAAGGGCCGTTACTACCGACTGTGTGCAGCACTATGGTCAATAGCATTTGTGTTCAACGCCGTCAATTCTAGCATAAACATATTACTGTACTATAAAATGAGTTCAAACTATAGAAGAACATTCGATATCATGTTCAACACCTAACGGTGGGTGGCAGTGTAGTGGCTAGACGCTTGCCTGCCGACGCGTTGGTCATGGATTCAATCCACGTCGCTTCGGATATGTGATTTTTAAACTGACTGAAGCTTTCATGTCGAGGAAGTTTAAAATGTGTACTTGGAAGTAATGGTGGCCGGCGTGATACTGACCAGTGATACTGACCAGTGATACTTACCAGTGATGCTGACCTGTGATACTGACCAGTAATACTGACCAGTGATACTGACCAATGATGCTGACTAGTGATACTGACCAGTAATGCTGGCCAGTGATGCCGACCAGGATACTGACCAGCTATATTGACCAGTGATACTGACCAGTTATACTGACCAGTGATATTGACCAGTGATGCTGACCAATGATACTGACCAATAATATTGACGAGTGATGCTGACTAGTGATACTGACCAGTGATACTGACCAGTGATATTGACCAGTGATTCTGACTAGTGATACTGACCAGTGATGCTGACGAGTGATGCTGATCAGTGATACTGACCAATGATGCCGACTAGGATACTGACTAGTGATGCTGACCAGCGATGCTAACACGTTATACTGACCAGTGATACTGACCAGCGATATTGACCAGTGATACTGACCAGTTATACTGTGGCGTGTAGAACATAAATTGGAGAGGGATTCCTCAATTCTAAAAGACCTCCTGATATAAGAAAACCCGCAGCTCCGCATGGCCGAATTGATAAGAAAGCAGGTTCTCAAACATCCGTTGTGCTGATGCCGGGCTTAGCCGTTCAACCCCAACACCGGACAGCTGGACTAAAATGTTGAACCTGTCGTCCTTGACTTGGTGACGTAAATTGCAAGTACCTCTGAAGTCGGAATGGTTTCGGCTGATGGCGAGGGACACTATTAATAGGGAAAGCAACCCACACGCAAAATTCAGTCCATCACTACTATAAGTAGTGTGCATGGATTATGCTTGAGTTCAAAGCGATCGAGAGCAAAAAAATAAAAAATAAATACAAATTTAAAAAAAGTAAAAAAATCACAAAAAAATTTCCGAAACGGCCCAGTAAGACTCCCTAGGGGTGAAGACAGATTAGATAGTTAGGTGTTCTCACAGAAGGCCAAATGGAGCACAAGAACGCCACCGAACCTCAGATAGGACGCTCACTCTGGTTACGCTGCAAATTCTGGTGATTGTCTTGCCACATATAGCTCCATATTGATGATGTCCATTTGAACTTATTACAAATGAAAACACATATATTAATGTAAAACACCCAATAACAATCAAAGAAACAAATCTTGATTATACATTATAACAGTCTATTGGGATAACTAACGGTGGAGGTTCCCTGTCTGTATGCTCGAGTGACATATGGCAATACACAACTTAAAAAATATTACACACAGGAAAAACATTGTAAAACCATAGATGATCTCTAATTATAATGAGTCAGTTGAACCCATATCTTAAAAATGTCTCTTATCTGAACACCACAGCTTAGTTACCAGCAGTCCCGTGTAGCACACAGACTACTAAAGATAAACCGTTCATTAATCACTCGGGTTACTAAAAGTATACAGTCCATCACAACACATGGGCTACTAAAGATAAACAGTTCATTAAATCCCACAGAGTATCAAAGGTGTAAGGTTCATCATATAAATATCCATGGTTAATATCTAGGATCCATCCATCCATCCATCATGTGGCATGCCGGTAAGCGTGGGCGGTCATGTTTTGCCATCTCACTCGATCACCAGAGTCGTGGATCAACTCTGTGTTCCTGTCTCGACCATGCCATGTGGCCAAGCCATCCAGGTATTTGCTTCTAGGTCTTCCTCTTGGTCTCTTCCCTTCGATCTTACCAGTTGTCACCAAGTTCTCCATCTAGGATATCTTCACAAAAATATATGGAGAATGTACATAGGATCTGGACCTTAAAATGTTAAGTCTGGTGTAATAATTATTTCTTTGGTTGGCACGGCACTCATTAAAAAAAGGATTCCCCATATGGTGGTAAGCTAGTTTTAATGCTGAAGACGCTGTGAAAACCTTAGAAGTCAATGAAGCTAAGGGGATTTCACTCCTGACGCAATGAGAAGGCGAATCCCAACCATCCCTCATAAATGACTCTGACTCTCTTGTAGATAATATACATCATTCTGGAATGTACTCCAGTTTTCAGCTTAATGAAGAAACCACC